>APFE030063221.1:0-26019 GCA_000404065.3 Pinus taeda
ATATAGATATATAGATACAACAATAAAAACAACAATGGTCGGAAGTCATTGGGTTTTAACCCTTGACTTACCAGATGGGAAGAGTACCAATTACGATGGGGTTGGCCCACATTGCTTTATCCGCCAGGGAACTTTTATTTAAACCCCATGTTTCCATACGAACCGAATGGAGGGACGACAGGTGGGCCAGGAACTAGGAGTTTGGAAGCATGCGAAGGACGAAACCACGTGGTGTGAATTTAGAGATGGGAATATACTAGAAGAAAATTCCCTAGAATATTCTAGGAATATTTTCCCATAGAATCTACATGGAATCTTTTAGATTCTTTAGAGGCCAGATTTGGTAGGTTTTAGAATGGGGCTAAGTTTATACTAATTTTAACTAGAGTTTCGTAAGGATCACAATGGTGTAGTCATTTTTTTCATCTGGGTAGCTAAATTCATGGGTCATGGTAGAAACCCTCCTTCTTCATTAATTGTTGGGCATGAAGTTTAAGACAATAATGCACCTTTCAGAAGTAGGTCATGTTTACAATCAAAAGTCTCAAGAATACATGAAAGACCTGTTGGTGCTGTGATTAGTGTAATTTGAGTAGTCAAATTTCAAGTCACTCCCATGATGGAGGTATAATGATGTATTTTTCCATGTACTTTCCTTTCTTTTTGATGAGATGAATAAAGAGGCCTCCCCATTATTGAAGCAGGGCCCAGAGACGTATTCCACTCTAGACAAACTTCGTTGTCAAATTTTGTGTGCATTATATTGTGATCTCCTTTATGTTGCATCTTCTTTAAGTAGTTTCACATATGGTTTTTACATGCTCTTTCATGCAATTATACTAACATCAACCTAATAAAAGATCTTGGTAAATGTCGGTAAATAGGAGATTCCTAATCAACGATGTACCTACAACCCTCTTTAGGAGGTCATGGAAAAAAAATATATAACAAAGCAAAATATACAAAAACAAGAGGCTAACTAATATTAAAACATAAATAATCAAGGAAGAGAGATATAAAATACCTATCTTCTGAGGATTATATGGAATTTTCAACTTCCTCTTGATTCTCGCCTTCTTCATTAAATTATTTAAATCCATCTGTAATCCCAACAAGTTAGAAATGCTCATCCTCATACTCATCATTAGCATGTTGCTTTCATTTTCTTTCTACATGAACTAGGGTTTATTCTTTCAACAAAAGCATCGATCTATGTCTGATCTAGGGTTTTATCCATAAACCACACAACTTTCTAATCCAAGACTTTTAGTCTTCTAGGATATACAAACCCTAATATTTCCAAATTTCATCTATGCCTTCCAAGAAACTTTGTCATGTGAAATTTTTCTTGCTATAACCAATATAGACGGGATAATTCATCAATTTCATGTCCAAATGTCCAAAACCATAAGTACAAATTAATGTGCCATCGAGTCCCCATCCTTCTGCATATTTGATGAAATGCATCATGTCATCAATCAATCCAGGATGTTCTAACTTGGTATCATTCCAATATAATGTATCAAGATAAATGATCCATTATAGCTTTTGTAGGGCTTGTGTTCTTCCTCTTTTGTTGACTAGCACTGTAAATAAACAACACCCTCCAACTATGAGGTCAAGCCATAGCTACAAATCTCCAAAGAATACTTTATGAAAGTAAGGCATTCTAATGTCCTCTATATCTTATTTTAAGAAACTTGCTCCATCAACCAACCCTTAATAAATGAGCAAGTAACAATTTTCAAGGAGCACGATCATGGCATAGAACTCGTTTACAAAAGAGTCATCAGCAAATTTTGTCCAAAAGTTTGGTTCACGAATTAATGGTTTTCGCCCTCTTCTAGGTAAAAAATAAAATACTTGGTAGATCTTAGATGATTACTCTTGGCCCTTCTGAACCAAGTAGATTGGCCTCCTAAAAAATGTTGTAACAATAAAAATAAAATTTCCTTCAACTTTGAAAATGAATTTTCCTTTACAAGAGGATTTCGGTCTCCAAAATTGATGAGGAACTCAACCTCTTCTTCACTATAAACTCTTCTTTCCTTTCATAAGTATAGATTGCACTTGAGTTTGAGATACTCATCTACGTTTGTTGGAAAATTATATATTACAGAGCAACGAAACACATAAAATATATTGCAAAAATACAAACACATAAAACGCATAAAACAAGAGAGACACAGATATACGTGGTTCACCCAATTTGGGTTACGACCATGGAGAAACAGTCAGTCCTTCCTTTTATATTATCTAACAAGCTGAAGAGATACAACCTACAACAGATCCATTGTAATTCCCTCTTCGCTCTCACACAATTGCCTCTCTCTTTCTCTCTCAGAATACATATCTACATAGACGCAATACAATTCCCTCATATACAGTGAGGGGTTGTCTTCTAGGGCAAAAAACCCTAAATTAAACATAACCTCTACCGTCATATCTCTGCTTAATGAACGACTTAGATTGACTACGAAATTACAACATTTTACAAGGCAATTTTACATCTATTTTTAGCTTCAAGGGCGCTGCCCCTGATCCCCTTGCCGGGGGGGAAGGGCGGGGGGACTCCCAAAGGTCGTAGTTGCCCCCCCTGCAGCATATATTTTATGGGTGGCATTGTCACCACATTTCAAACTGGGGTCTAATGTCGCGATACCTCTAAATAAAGAAGATAATCAGGCTCCACACCCAACAACGTTTTCAATCCTCCAAGATTCAGTTCTTCAAACAATGGTGAGTGTCAATATGAGAATTAGGAACAAAATATTGGCTCCCTCTCGTTTCTTGAATAGAGAAATCTTCCAAAATATTCTGGAAAGTAATGGAACCTTAGTGGTATAATTTGTTTTCAAGGTATCAGTCAAATTGCATCCTTGACTTACAAGGGAGGCTCCTTTTACTGGCCTACTACATAGAAAAACAACTTCGCTAGCCTCTTCACTTTGTTGGCCTCTTCACGGGTTTCTTAGCTTCCTGTATTCACCTACTGAGGCCTCTCAGACTTATCGCTCTCAGAATAAGGCCCTTTGGTCCTCCTGAGGCCTTTCTTCCTCCTCTTAAGGCTCTATGGCTTACCTCATATGGGTTGTATCCTACCTTCCATACTTCTACTTAGAGAACTCAAGGTTTGAGGCCTCATTCTAGGACTTTAGCCACCCTTCTTCCTTATCATAATAGACTTTTGACCTGCTTAATTCTCTCAACTAAATTCTCCTTCCTTAATCTAGTAGACATTATCCTTTCTTCTTCAAGACAAAATCAAAAGAATCATCAACTTTGTCCTCTCTTGTTGATCTGAGGTTTGAACTCAGGGTACAAAATTATGTCTAGGGATTCTTTTTCCTAGGTTTTTCTTTCACCTGAGATTTGATACCATTTTGATTTTTCATGATCTTCTAACTTGGTAATTATTTCTAATGATTTCTTTAATTCTTCTTGTGTTACATTCATCAATAAGAAGTTATAAATAGAAAATCTCAATTGTAAAATAATAATGGCAGTAGGTTCATGAAGAGACGACATAGGAGGCATATATTTTCATCTTGGGAAAAACCTAGCAAGAATTTCTTAGAGAAATTGTCCAAGTCAACAAGAGATATAATCTAATTTTTCTACTGAAACAAATCCAAATTGACCAATAACCAAACTTGGTCAAAATGCGCACAAAATAGCCTTACTCAACCTGTGGTCAAACTTCCATAGAGAGGCCAGTTTTTTTCATCTTGATCCTACCAAGAAAAGTTGGCATGCTGCCCAGAAGTATGCCCATAAAGATTCAATCTGGTACTGAGAACATTAGGTCATCAATGCAAGTCAAACTTCGTCCTTTTTCTCTCTATCTCCTTCGTAGGTGAGAACAGTAACAAATGTTTTTTGTTGATTTGAATTACTTCAAATGGGTGAGGGGAAAGGCAATATATAGTTGTTAAAGGGGCCGAATTGGTGTGTTTCTTAGTGGGGCCAACTTGAGTTTTTCAAGGAAAATTTTGAAATTCAAAATTTGATTTTTCTTTTCCTATTTTATTTGGAGCTAACTTAAAATAAAATTTATATTTTCATTCTCTTTTAATTTTTGTGGGCTTATACAATAAAGGAATACTAACCACAACTATCAAAAATTCAACATACAATATCTACTATAAACATTCATTAGTACTGTAAAATGAGTCTAATTAATCCTTTTAACATGCTAGAACATTGAAATAAATGAATAATATCAACAAGTTACCTTGTAATTCTTTTTCTAGTGACTTTTCATAAGAATGGCATGAGAGAGTGACATCACTTGGTAAAAAATGGGGTTTTATATAGGGTTAAAGGGAAAAGATTGGTAGTAAATCCATGTCAATGTTTAGGTTTCAAGCTCTTAAAAACTTATTTATTCAATCCAAAATCAACTCATAACTTATTTGAAGTTCAAGTTATATTCCCACCATCTATCCCAGAAAATAAAGAATATTGGTAAATATTTGATAATGAAGAACTTATTACTAGGTTCCTTATTGTACAAGATAATGAAGATAAAGAGATATAAAAAAAACATAACAATATATTAGTGCATCTTCAGTCTCCTTTTAGTCCAGATGATCAAGTTCAAACTAATAACTTATGAGAAAGATCAACAACCAAAAAGATTTTGAAAGTTAAGAAGTTTAATATTATGATTCCATAAAATATAAATATGGTAAACTTAGGAAGCATGTGAACTCATTAGGAAATTGACCAATATATAAGGTTTGTTCAAAATTTTCCAAAGATAAGTTTGCTTGGACTTATCAAAATTTGAAGAAATATGTTAGAAAGATAATACAGCATGTCGTTCCTCTAAAGGAAGGGGTCATGTCCGTAAGACAAAAACCAAGAATAATTAATCTTAATTTGAAGCCATTAGTCAAATAGAAAGAAGATGGAAAAGGGAATCATTTTTGTAATTAGACACGCTAATTAAATTTCTAATGAAATTGTGTTATGGAAAAAATGGAATCTAATTATGAATTAATAATTAGTTTATGTGATCTCAATGCAACTTCTCTCAAACATAATTTTCTTTTGCCAAACATGGAGATATTTTTAGGCGTGCAATAATGTCTATGCTGGATATATTATTAAAAAACCAAATAATAGTTGTTGATGAAAATAGGTGAAGGACCACATTCACCACATCGTGAGAAACTTAGGTTTATGTTTGAATTCCATTTATATTTAAAATTAAAAAGCAACATTCACCACATCATTAGAAACTTAGGTTTATGTTTGAATTCCATTTATATTAAATTAAAAACAACATTCCAAAAAGAAATGGATTATGTATTCAAGAAAATAATAAGTGAAATCATGACTCGTTATCAATATGGTTTAAGAGTTACTCTAAATTGGAAAAAAAGTCATTTATCACATTTACAAAAGGCTATTGAGACATGTAGACTATATGAAATATAGCCGCAATCCCAAAAAAAGCATTTTTGCAATATCTAAAGGAAAATATTACTTCCCACATTGTGAGTAAAGAGGGTAAAAAGGGAATATACATAAATCTTGAAAGAGTCTCAGATATAGAAGAATTAAATCTCCCAACAAGTCATAAAGGTCGTTTAATCAGAAGAATTAAATCTCCCAACAAGTCACAAGGTCGTTTAATCATTTGTCGGAAAGATAAACATTGTCAAAATATTTGTTCGAGACTATGCTTCAATCAAAGGCCCTATCAATAAGTTGTTAAAGAAAGACAAAATTTGAATGGGCCAAGGATATACAAATAGATTTCTTATATATAAAATAAATAATTGCTTCCACTCCCATGCTTGTCAACGGCTATTTTGGAAAAGACTTTATCTTATATTCTTTTGGGTCATAACTAACTATAGTTGGAGTCACGGGAAAGAAAGAACATACCTTCTCATTTATGAGTAAGCCTTTATAAGAGGATAAATTGAAATGTTCCTAATTGTAAAACAAATATATGCATTAACAAAAGGTCATTTCATATTTCAGAAGTTATATCCTGACATAAAGACATTAAAAGTTGTGAAGGGGAAAGCTATGCAAATTGATTAGGGGAATTGAAGTAGTGAACATTGACTCACCCATATGAATCAATATTGAAATCGTAATGGTACAAAAACTTTATATTTTATTTCGAGTCAAGACAATTCCCAAATGGAATAAAAATGATGTCAAATACTTGTGTACTCGTTTATATATATTTAACTTTATATTTTATCTGAAGTCAAGATAATTCCCCAATGGAATAAAAATGATGTAAAATACTTATTTACTCGTTTATAGGATATATATACATATGAATCATAAATCTATAAAGTATTAAGATGGTTAAAAAAAAATTAGATACAGAGTTTTATTCAAATTTTTCATTTCTGAAAGGATTTGATCTTTTTTCTGTGAAATTAATATAGATATTTCTTTAAAAGCCAAAACAGAAAAACGCATTATAAAAAATAATAAATAAACCAAAAATATTTTCTTAAACCTTTTTAAAGCTGAATCCCTACACATAGACTGATCAACTTCATTACAATACCAAACAATTTGATTTTACATATTTCTCTCTTTTTATTACGGAATCAGGGCTGTCCGCATATTTGTATGGTTTACGAAACAAAGAACGCGAACCAGGATCATGGGCTAGCTTGAATTTCAAGCAGAGAACACAGAACAGCAAAACAGTAGTATGGGAATTGAACACAGAAAAACCTAAATCCGTTGAATATATGTAATTTAATTGTAAGGAAATCACCTATATTTATAATAAATTGAGAGGAGGTCAGCATTAAAAACTGGTTCTCGGGTAGGTCTCAGTCTAAACACTATAAAACAAATATGGACAGTGATTGGGTCAGTGTCAGACAGAATTGCTGAAATTATGTAATCGCGATTCCAGATTCTGAAAATATCTCAGAATTTGACTGTTTCTCGTGATCGTCATATTCTGGGATATTTGTGGAATCTGCAATCGGCATAAGGATGCCCGGAAGCAATTCCATGGCAGACTCTGCGAGGAATCGGATGGACCTACGGTGCCTGCTCAACCCCAGACTACCCGAGAAAGCGTTGTAATATTCCCAGTCCGACGTCGTGTTCATCACACCAACCAAAGCCTCCAATTTAGATCTCATTTCCGATATGGCTTTGTCCCTCTCCATCACGCCCTCCAAACCCTCCACCAATTCTGATCTGATTTCCAATGCGACTTTGTCCCTCTCCATAACGGCGATCAGAAGCTCGAGGCTGAATCTCCTGATATTCGGAACTATCTTCAGTGTATCTCGGTGACTCTGGAAAACCTCCACCAGTTTAGAAATCAACGAATATTTTGAGACGCTACTCAAATTTTCACCGGGATTCGATTTGGTCATAAAGTTGAAGAACTGGGCAGCCAATCCTATGGCAGCTTCCAGAGGTTCGCATGAATGTTCCTCCCTCTGTGTTATGCCAGCTTCCGGAGGCAGGCATGAATAGTCCTCCATCACAAACTTAGGAACCTGAAAACACGTCACAAAGAAGTTAACTGATCTGATGAAAAAAAAAAGTCAGGTCGAAGTGCAATGCAACAATTTAATTTTCAAACGAAAGGTTAAGAATTGAATGCAATTTTTTACCTTTTCTGACAGTGCAGAGATTTCACTCGATTTAACTTCATCTGCCTTTGCGTCTGCAAGCAAATTTCGAAGAATTCTTGCTACATGAGTACCCTGCATGGTGTCGTTCAGCATGGCGATGAGACTTGTGATTAAATTCGGGTGACCGTCCAGCTTAAAGCTCATCATTATTTCACAGTTGTGTTTACTGTCGAGTGATAGAAAACTCAGAGCTTCTCCTGCCTTCTTGACGAGTTCCTCTGTTTCAGAGCCAGCATTAACTCTTTTCATGAAAAAGAGGGACAAAAGATCATGCAAAACACCGCCAGTACTACCGATGCTCTCACGGCCCTCCGGTTCGCTAGCAAGGCTTGTCAAAGTGTCGATCGCCAGGATTTGCAGACAACGCTTCGATTCTTCTTCGTACTGAAGAACCTTCTGAGATTGCTTATGGAGAAGACTATCTCTCTGATCTGTTTCCTCAGTGCCTTCCCTTTGGAGCCTGTAGTGCTTGCCAGCGTCTCCACGATCTGCAGAGCGAGCTTTTGTCTCTCGAGTGGTTCTAAGTCTATTAGTCCAAAAATTTTAGGAAGTAACCCTCTGCAGCTTGCAATTTTATCGTGGTTGCAGCGTTCGTCTGCCAGCTTTTGCAGTATGGTCAGCCCCAGCGAAACAAAGCCTCCCGGACTGGAGTCTTCTGAGTAAAGTAGAGAGGCTATGGATTCCATGAATCCATCGATGGCCGTCACGCGAATGCAATCCCGATTAATCTTATCCCGATTACTCCTATCCACATTATTCTCGACCAATTTGGAGATCATCAGGGCCGCCGCTTTTCGAATCTCCTGCTCGTGATCGTTCTTGAAATTCAGCATGTCCGTCAGTCTCTCCACCACATCTCTCCTGGTCCCGATTGCCGTCAAAGTTTTCTCCGCAAACTTCTCATCGCTAGCAAGCGCGGACAGTACTCGCGCACCCGCGAGCTGTCCTTTGCCACCGCAGGACTGCAGCAATTCTATGCTGTGCGTCACGAATTCCATCTTCAAACCATCGAAAACACTACCATCGACGCACCGCGAATATGTAGCATAGAGAAATCGTTCGACGGTGTGCAGCTCAGATTCGCCGAGGCCATATTCTTGGTTCACCACCTTCAGCAATTTCCCTACAACGATCTTCCACAGCCAGTACCCCTTCTCGAGAAGAATTAGTAACGATTCGGTCAAAGACAGGCCGTAGAAAATTTTGAGAGCTGGTGTAACATTCCTAGTCTGTCTATCTGAGTATATTCCACTGTAGGCCAGCCATACTAACCGATAGATAGACAAGGCAATGCATGTCCAAGCGGACAACAATTGCAGCAAGAGAAGCAACCGGCTGACATTTGACATCCAAGCTCTGTTCTGTGAATCATCACGATCGGCCCCCGAATTTTCATTACTGTTGTTTGAGCTCGAGCATCTGAAAAAC
Organism: Pinus taeda; assembly: GCA_000404065.3. NCBI lineage: Eukaryota > Viridiplantae > Streptophyta > Pinopsida > Pinales > Pinaceae > Pinus > Pinus taeda. Next base: position 9,072 of record APFE030063221.1, read on the forward strand.
ATACGAGTTAGCCGTTTAGCTTCGGGGATCAGAGTTGCCATGGATTTTAGCATGGTCTCATGGTGCCACTTGACCTCTTGGCTTCGGCTGAAGATGCGAGCACCATCTATCGACAATATTGTTGTGACGACCCAGAAGTCTGCAGTTTCTAATGATGATGCAAAGCCTCCGAGGAGGACGACGGTGGCCCAGATGAAGGCCAAATCTCCGAGCCCGCTGGCTACCTTCTCCAGAATGGCAAGCTTAACGGAAAACACAGTTATTTTTGTCTCGGGCAGTGTCTCCTTGTCACTGCGATTCCCGGAGTTTTTTGATTCGGGTATCGGCACTCTGGATTCATGATAAGCCGATTCACTAGAACCATCTCCGGCTTGTGAAGCCATCTAAAAATTTTCCTCTTTGATCTCAGGATCGACGAATCGATTTACAAACCCTTCTATCATGGATGTTCTAACTTCAATGTTTATATTGGGAAGGAAGTCAACTAAATTGTAGAATTTCATGAATATTTTGAAATGTCACACAGAAGTGACTATAAATTTCAAGATATCCTTTGAATTTCAAAATATTCAAGTCAATTCGGTTATAGATTTTGAAGAATATTTTGAAAAGTAATAAAAAAGGAAATTAAATAATTAACCTAACTACAATCCTTCTACGCTCTAAATTCTAAAATATTCACTAAACTCCAATCCTTCCATCCTTCGAATATTTTATAAATTTACAATTGAGTTGAATTATTCTACGCTCTAAATTCTAAAATATTCACTAAACTCCAATCCTTCTATCCTTTGAATATTTTATAAATATACAATTGAGTTAAATTCAATTGTGACTTCATTCAAATCCTTACCACTTAGATATGACTGCTCTCAAATCCTGTTCTCAACATTGGAGTGCACAAATTATAAAGGATCAAAGTGATTTAACTGATAGGTGTTTTGACATTTTTTTGTTATAATTTATTGACAAAGTTTTGAATAAAATTTGTGAGTATTTTTAAACTCGCTGTTATAATTTTGAATAGATTATGATTTTTTTTACATATATTCAAACAGAATAACAATTTATAAAGTAAACTTTTCAAAATGACATTAACATTTTTAATTTAAAACTTTAAAAGCGTTTTTATGTAATAAAAATATCTCAATAAAACTTAAATTAAATATCATCAAAAACTCCAAAATACTTAAAATTTTAATTTAATACCATCAAAATCTCCAAAACACCCCCAAATAAAATATAAAAGATAAATAAACTAAGGCAACACTATCAAACACGCACTACAGTTCAAGAATTGTCTTTATCACTTGCATTCAATTCAAGTGACCTAACGTCATGATGGAAGCACCGTATGAATGATTCCTTCCTAATAATTAATTCAGGGTCGAGTTTATCCAAATAATTAAAAACACATCAATTATTAGTCATGTAGATATGTGAAGACAATATCAATGAGTTTTTTATTCACTAGCTGTCTGTTTGATTTTTAAAAAAATATCCATTTTTAAAGTGGAATTTATAAAATATTTATATTAAAACATATTTTAATTAAAAAATGATTTTGTTTTTTATTTTTCTCCTATATAATTAGTTTTTAATTTTAAAATGTTGTTTTTAGGATGGATTTATATTCTCAATGCTCATGCTTTCATTATATATGCACTATATTCATATTCTAAAATTTATATAGAAATGAATTGATGTGCTGACATGTCATGGGTGCATAATTAATGTATTGTTTTTTTGTAAGTGGGCCTAATGGTTATGAGCATGCTCTTTTTTGCTAAGAGGTTATAGGTTCAAAACCATAGGGGATAGAGTATGTATGCCTTTGTAGACTTAGCAATCAAATAGTTGTGTGGGGGTGGGTCCCTTGTCCCACAAACAAGGGGGTCTGATACACCAATTTGGTGTCTGACTTGCTTGTGACCTTAAAATTAGATAATAATTGTTTCTCTTCCTATGTTTCCCAAATATAACATGATAGTTTTACAAAAAAATGCATTTATTCCTACTTTCCTACTTAAATATCACCAAGGAAAATTTTAAGGATGAAAGTTTGTTTTAAAGTGTAACAACCTTGGCTAATCTTACCAGTCCCTGATATCCAAATTTTAAAATGTTTGATGATAATTTTGTAAAAATGTTTAGATTTTTAATTATTTTATACTAGACAATATATAATATTGGTGATTTTTAAGGTAAAATAATTTTATACGATAAAATTTGGGTGAATACATTTTTATAAAAACGGAAATTGACGATTCTTTTTTTTGGAAAAAACATGGAATATTAGCCCACCTGCGAATATTAGCCCCTAAAATTTTCCCTGAATATCACCAATTTGGTGTCTGACTTGGCTATGACCTTAAAATTGGATAATCATTGTTTCTCTTCCTATGTTTCCCAATTATAACATGATAGATTTACAAAAAATGCATTTATTCCTACTTTCCTACTTAAATATTGTGTTTTTCTATTTAAATTTTATTTTTATTTATGTTTTCCCTCTTTCTTCTTATTAGATAAAGTTTTTTCTTCCTTTCACTTCTTCTCCCCATTATAAACATTATGAACCTTCTCTCTAATAAATAAATCTTTAAATCAAATCAATCTTTAAATCAAGTTCACCCTTAATGTATGAAAAATATATTTTTTTATTTAACAAAAATCTTTGTAAAGCTTTATCACCTTGCATAACAGTGTTAGTGACTAGTATTTTCAAGTTACTTGAGAAATTCCTATGATGATACATCATAAAATGACTTCTCATTGTAAGCACTTATGTCCACACTTAAGTTATAACATATGGTTGTGGAGATTATTATAATGGAAATGACTAATAAATTGTCATGGATATTCTATTAAACAATTCACCATAAGAGGCCTCACAAAACTATAATTAAAATCTAAAATATACACTATGAGGGTTAATTTCTCCTTAGATTTATAGATTTGTTAAGTATCGTGTTATGCTTATACATCCAATAGATAAAATGTGCAAAAAATAAAGAACATTGAAATAAAACTCGCAAACTATAATTGGCACAAGATATAATCTACAAAACCCATTCAGGAGAAAATCTTGAGGTGGGGCTACTCTGCTATGTTTCTTTGAATGGAGAATAGATGCAAGTAAAAAGAAGTGGGAGTTGTAGTCCATCGTCTACTATAATATACAAACCTTCTAGGTTTCCTCTCTCTCTCTCTATCCACTCTTAGCTACTCTACTCATATATGGAACAAAATGAACTCGAATATAATGGAACCCTTTTTCCTCCTAGTGCCCTGATTATAACAAAGCCCAATAGCTTACTAGTGGTTAGGTTTGAAGCTTTCAACTCTTAACTAGAGTTACAATATAGAATCTTCTAGAGTATTTTTCATCATGATCACATGACTAGCCCATTTTCCATGAATAATGGGGCCCAATCTCGTGTCCTCTCAAATTATGGTGGTCAATTTTGATACGCCAAATTTTGGGAGGAGTAATTTTCTGATACGAGCTCAAACTGAGGTGATTCTTGCATTGTTGGAAAAATAGCAACATGTATATTATGGAATCAAGGTCCATAGTAAGGCTAGGGCCACAAAAAGTGTTCATATAAGGGGCCTCAAAATGGCCCGTGAAGTTTTTGACCTGAAATTTTTGAAACTGGGATTGCTGGTAAAAATGGTCCTTTGGACTGATTCCACCACTTTTTCCACTTTTAAAACATTAACATAAGTGACAAATAAAATAATGATCTAATCCATAAACAACTACCCATTCCAAACAAAATTTGAAGAACTTCTTTTTTCCCTGAATTCATGTAACGATACCTCTTACCCCCTTACATAAATCAACTGCGATGAAAACTATTACTTTTATCTAACCCAATTTTAAATTCTTTTCATGGAAATGAGATCACAAAATTCCTCTTTTCTCCACTTCTTTAAAAATTAAATTAGACACCACCATTGCGTTTCGCTGGTTAAGAGTTTTTTAGTAATATAAATTTGATCAGAAACCAACTTCTAATTTAAGTCATGGCAATTTGAAATTTAGCCATTTTTATTTCCAACATGTTCGTAGAACAATTCCATGGGGCAACCATGTGGCCCTCACATGGCAACCTACTACATCCGGAATGCCTTGTGCGGCAAGCCGTGTGTTTTGGACCCTACCACGTCATCTCGCCCTCGACACTACTACGCAAAAACAAGTACTCTTGAGGTCCTGAGGGCCCAAGGGTTGAGATGAAGTCATGTTGATGTCTCTTGCCCCTCTCGAGCCTACTCCTTATTGCGCACTTCGTACTTTTCGTACTTCCTACCCTCCCCTGCAATTTTGCACCAATATTCTATAGAACACGAGTCTTATTGATTAGTCCATGTGGAAGGAAACACAATTGTTCGATCGTTGACCTATTGTTTATCGCTTATTAGTTTAGGCATGATCCTTTTTAAATTAAGGTTTCAATAAGTATTAATTAAGTTTAAATTTTAAATATTATTTATTTATGAGATTATTGGTTAAAGAAATTTGAGGCGTTGTCCAGGTAAATGTTGTCTTTTTAACCGAAGTTTTATGATAAAATTTGGTATCTTTTAACCAAAATTTCATAATAACATTAAAAGTTCATAATAACATTTCTTACAATTGAATTAAATGTTAATATATTCTAATATTAGTCTTCTAATATTAAAGGTTATATATTCTACCTCTTTATATCATGCATCTTACAATACGCTTTGAAAAAACTTTTTCTCCCCCACTATGATGACATGCTATCACTTCCCTATTAACATATCATTTTTTAATTCTTAGGTTGTTACACTTTTCTTTGTTGCCACACAATGCTCCACTGCTTCAACACTTGTTCACTTTATTTCAGATTTATCTATGTTGATGTCAGTGTCTGAGTCTCTTCTACCTTCAGATTGTAAGGGAGGATGGTAAACCCATAAGGTTGAAATAAAGCATGTGGCTAGTTTGAGTTGGGTAACATGTAGGAAATTTACAAAACTCTCCTAAAATTACAAAAATGTGTGTGTAAAACTAAACTTTGTTATTCTTAAAACAAAATCAACAAATATGCATACAAAATTCAGATGTAACTATATTTACTTTTCTCTATCACCCTCTTTCTTTGTTCATGACAGAGGAAAAGGCTTCTTATATAGTAGCAAGAGTAAAGGTCACAAAATTCTTCTACCCCCACCTTGTTGCATCAAGGTAGAGACCTCACCTTCTTAGAACTGAGTTTCCAACCTCACTTGCCCTTACCCACTTTAACTATTTTATGTTGTGCACAAAAATTGTGAGCTTAACAATTTGGGGCAAAGTAAAAGAATAATGATTATGTCTTCATGCTAGAGACTGTAAAATATGTAAGCCCAAGCACTAGGGCAAAAAATGATTACGCATTGATATTGAAAAAGGAGAAAAGTAGTATAATATATAAAATTTTCAGCGGATTTGAGTTTTTCCCCTCCTTTTTACACTCTGGTTTTCCCCTTCGACTTATTTATTACTCAAGGCCTATGTGGCTTTACCCAACCTAAATATTATAGATATTCCCACTTACTCTCACACACCTTCCTACATAATAGCAACTGGGAATATCACAAAGAAAATACCTAATCTCCCATACAATTTACTTACCTTCATATTAGAATGGAAGTCTTATAAGTTTGGTGAAGCAGGGAACTCATATTTAGGGGCTTCCTCAAGCCATTTCAACCACTTGTACATGTTGACAGGGAATTCAGACCAATATATATCATACTTTTGCGAGCTTAATCCACCATACAAGACAACCTATCCTAATGTTAGATCGATAGTAACCCATTCCTCATAACTCGCTCCTATATGGCATAACATGAACCTTCTCCTATCTTGTGTTGATAAAAGGATAACCACAATTTTGATTGTCTAACTTTTGATAGTAATTGTAGTGACTTGAGTGCTCTACCTAAAGGCATGTTATCTACGGAGCTCGCCCACACCAAAGGTAAAAGGAGAAAGGAATTTTCTTACTAATGGCTCTAATGAGGGTAAAAGGTTGTAACCTTTTTACTTTTACTCATGGGTAAAATGATGTAACCATTATTTGATGAGTGTTGGTTCATTGATTTTGTTTTATTTTCTTACCCGGCCTTTTTCTAAAACCTCTCCCCCTAGTTTCTCCTAACATCTAATAATGACTGATTAATGGGGTTCATCAGACCCACACATACACTTTCTAGTTACTAGGACCGACCTAAAGACCTTTCTTCCAAGCCTCTCTATGATAATTTCCATCCTATTCACCAACCCTTTTATGGCTCTCAATCCTCTTCCTGGACGTGACAATAATAAGACCTAGAGTTGACACATGAGAATCCAAAGTAGTGACATAAAGATTTAGATGAGTCTGCACAATATTCCTAATAAGCAACGAAAAAACAATTTTTTTGTCCCTAATCTATAACAAATCTCATGAAATAAAATAGCTAGTTTTAAAAGTGGAAATTATGCGGAATGGATGTGGCTATGGAATGAAGAAAATTGGAATATAATTGGACTTGGACTCTGCACAACAATATAATCCATAAGGATCCAATAGGATTCATCATATTGAATCCTATTGGATCTTACAAAGTTGATTTTGGTTGCACTTTTTTGTTTTGAGACCCATTTTAAGCCTCAAAATATATCTAATGCAAAGTCCATTAGGGTGGGATTCTACATAGAATTAGTATAGATAATATTGAAAATATATCTAACACAAGAATTACCACAAGGTTGGAACTTTGTTCATATCAAATCATTTGTCATGTCTACCATGAAATTAATGGAACCAATGATCCTAACGCAACCTATATCAAAAAATAGTTTAGGAACTTTGTTCATATCATATCGTTGCTCATGTCCACCATGAAATTAATGGAACAGGTGCTCATATCACAACTTGCATAAAAAATTATTTCCATAGAACATTAACTCAATTGTAGTGACTATGACTCATAGAGCACTAAAGACCAACACTTCTAGTGATGAAATATTGGAACTTGCGAAGGTTGTGGTTGCTTCATGCGTTGAAAGATTTGAAATTGAGAAGATTGTGGTGGCTTACTTTCAATAGCTCAAACACCTAGCATGCATGAAAGGTCAAGGTGATGAGCTTTTTTTTTATTTTTTTTATTTTACTTTATTTATTATGTATTCTATTTTTATTAATTTTTTTTTTTTTTAATATTAACTATTATTAAATTCAAAATAAACCAACCTAACCTTATTGGCACGCTGCATGCATAGGCCTTGCCTGCAACTCAATTTTGCGCCCCATGCAACATGCCAACTATAGTAATTGATGCTAAAAAATATTTCCATATAATGTTTATTGGTTGAGTCAAGCTTCCTTTTCTTCACCCCATGGAAAGATAGCTAACAAGTTTGGGGGTGTAGGATATTTCCAATTTATCTCTCTACTTACATGCTAGGAAACTATTCCATGGCTTTTCAGTATTTTTCTTTCTTGCCTTCTGTTGCTTCTAACTCTTGTCTTGAGTGTTGCTCGTATGAAGTTTGTTGGAACAGGTGAATTTTATAGCCCTACATCAATGCGACATGAATCACACATTAATCGTTCATTTCCTTTCCTAGAGTCCCTAGACGAGTTATGCATTTCAGTATTGTCAACTTCTCAGAATCTATGTTATGTTTGTTTAATGTGCTAAAATTTTTAATTATTAAACAATGTTACTTTTTTTGTCTATTGTTTTTTAGGATATAGCAGTGACAATTCTTTTCCTACCTTTATTATCACAAACTCAAGTTCTACAAACCAAGAGAACCAAGGAAATCTCAAATTCATGTGCACATGTTGTATTTTATGGATTCCAATACTTTCAATCAACCATGGCACTCACCTCACTCACCACGTGATGAAATCACTGAGCTTGTGTAAGTGTTATGGTGGTTCTTTCTATGTTTATTGTGTATATTTGTTGAATTTATGGTATTGTGATAGTTCTTTCTATGTTTATTGTATATATTTTTTAAATTTACAAACCCTTGTAGCTAATGAGTTCAGTTATTAAAATTAAAAAACCATAAATTATTAGACTCGACTCATGAAAGTAAGTAATATAATATTATATAATATATATAACTTTAGAGGTTGGTTTATATTTGTATAAACATTATTTTTACATCTTGCAAGTACTCAGATGCTTTTAACAAATTTCTTTACTAATTTAAAATTTGGTGAAAAGATAGTTTAATGGGACTGGATTGGGTGGGTGGTGTTGCAAATGGAATAACAAGGGGAATAAGAGTAGACCTAAAATAAGAGTCTTGCAAGTACTCAGATGCTCTTAACAAATTTCTTTACTAATTTAAAATTGGGTGAAAAGATAGTTTAATGGGACTAGATTGGGTGGGTGGTATTGCACATGGAATAACATTGGGTGGGTGGTATTGCACATGGAATAACATGGGAGTAAGAGTAGACCTATGGAATAACATGGGAGTAGTTAATAATAATATCTAAAAGTATCACTCCCAATAAACCAAATAATGCACCAGATGGACCAAGAGATATACCATTCTGGTTCAAAAGTGTTACAACACACTACCACCAAAAGCAGAGGCTAGGTAGAATATTACAATCCTCGCTGCATTAGAAACAATTCAAACAAGCAATTTATTAATTTCCAGCTCATATTTTATATGCTTTAAATTCAATAATGTCAACAACACAAATAATCACTACAATAATAGAATGCAGGTATTACATATTGGTTGTATGCTTTGACTAGGAGAGACTACATTTCCAATCTAGTTACCACTTGTATCAACAATGAATAAGGGAAACCCCAAGTATTTGCATCCACATCCACATGCATAAGTGTTGGATGCCTACGAATAAACCAGACAATGACGGGGTATCACAGAGAAATGTGAGTGAAACAATGAAAACTATAAACGTCGAAAAACTAGTATTAAATTTAGACTCACAACCCATAATCAGAGCTTCCTGGTTGTCTAGTTCATCGAAATGCAAATTTATCAGACTTTTCAATTGACTGCGTACTAACAAGTGCATTGTGTTAATAATGTTGGCTGGACATTATTTCTTGCCACCCATAATCAGAGCTTCCTGGTTGTCTAGTTCATCGAAATGCAAATTTATCAGACTTTTCAATTGCTTGCGTACTAACAAGTGCATTGTGTTAATAATGTTGGCTGAACATTATTTCTTGCACGAACTAAATTGTGTACTCAGGCTAAAAGGTGAGGATTTTAATGATTAAAGTTTTCTTGCATAGCTCTTCTTGCTCTTGCATTGTCTTCCTACTGTTATGGTGAGGCATAGTTATACAAAGTGGAATTAGGATTAGCTTTCAGGGTTCACTGAATCAAAACGGAAAGGTGGGTAGATGGAAACAAAAGGAAACATATCAAAATAAAATGCAAAAGTTAAAATCTGACTATGAGAAGTAATAAACGTTGAATCATAAACGTTGAGGGGCTTTCATAGGGAAAGCACTGAGAAATTGGATTTTACTTTCAGAGTTTGCAATACATTGATGGGATATTTACAAAGTAGCATTTTTTTTTACAGAGTAGCAATGTGTATCATTTATATAGTCTAAGGTTGTTATAAATATGCGTAACGTGTTTAATCATAAATGAGAAATCACGAGAGTTGGCAAATGGAATATTTTTGGAGTAGCATTTTTCATTGTAAGCTACCTTCACATGCTTTACCTTCCTTTCGCAAATGTGTATCATTTATATAGTCCTGGGTTGTTATAAATATGTACAATGTGTTTTATACATAGATGTGAACCGGAAAAACATGACAATCAGTTTGAACCAATCAAATAGAGAAGTGGATATCCTTTTTACATTCAAATACTAATATGCAATTGTTTGAAAGCTTGCAACAACTTATATAAAACTCACCAAAACCAAATTCCTGCTCCAAGCTAATCCTTATAAATATGAGACTCAACATATTGACAAGCAGATCAATGACCCTAGCATGCAGCTAGATACATGTGATACAATTTGAAAAAATTCAATCTGGTATGTTTTATCAATCATTTTCAGACCAGGCAAAGGACTATGGATGTAGCTCTTGTTTTACATAGTTTTGAAAATGAATCTTAATTTATTTCATAGGTTAGTATTGTGTATTTTTAAATTTTTTATTTATTTTATTAAATATTTAAATAAAAATCTTGAAATTTTATACCAAGAAATTTCTCTTTTACTAGTATACATCTATCTTAATTCTGAATTTAACCAGCTTTAAAAAAATCAAATTTATCACACTACAAATCTCTTTTAAATATAAATCTCTAGATATTTGTAGTTTATATATAAAAGGGATTCAACAAATTGAGTAGACTACACAATTTAATCTTAGAAGTTTAGCAAATTTTTGCTCGCAAAATTTACTAAAAAAATATAATTGAAAACAAGTCAAATAGTAAAACTATTTGAAATGTTTTAACCATAACTTATTTGTTTTTTTCAATTTTTTTAAAATCATATCTAATATATACATAATTAAAATTGAAACATTTTACATTGCAATATTTCTTAATATGGACATTGAGATATTTTATTTATAGACCTACTCCACAATAATTATTTGTTTGTTATTAATACATTTTTAAGTATACATTAATATTAGTGAACTCTATATTGAAATATTTGTTTTTATAATCGGTCGACTACCCCTTTCAGTAACATACATCCTCGCTAGTATAAGCGAAAGCGGAAGGATGGAGGCTGCTCTCGGATCTAGGGTTTCAGGAAGATTATTCAGCGCCGCCGCAGTACCAAAAGATTTCCTCTGCTGCAGATCGATCAGCTGCTTGTCGGCTGGGCACCCTTTCTTTGCAATCTCTCTCTGGCTACGGGCTGAAACTTTCGTTGGAAAGGTCTTACAAGCACTGATCAAACGAGATCTGAGACAGGGGTATGTCCCCTCTTCCTGGACGCGGGCTCGCGTTGGCGTGATCCTTGTAAACGCCCTGTTCATGGATGATAGGTTCGCCCTCAAAAATGGCTGGACATGGAGTCGATCTGATGGTCTTGGGCCGTTTTTAAAAGGCTCAGCCGAAATAAAAACTCGGGGGGAGAGTATGGACCCAGTCCCCCTGGATCCCGGTGCTTTCCCTGTTTTCTTTATGGCAGATCTGGGCTTTTTTCTTCCTGATGTATCTCTCTGACAAAGGGTCAGCAGAATATGAAAGGCGAATGAGAGATACTCACATAAGGGAACTCGATCCCGGAAATAGCAAATTAGATATGGAAGAATACTGGAGAAAAAATGCGGATTTATCAGGTCTGAATCGTTTCAGGCAAAAACAAACTGGGGTTTTGCCAGATCCAGATCAAAAATGTGAGAAACGGGACCTGACCAAAGCAGACAGAGCGGATCTGAAGCAAATCTTCATCAGATCAACAGCAGGCAAACACGTTTGCATGCAGATCTGGGACCGGAGCTAATCTCTGAGGCAGCTCTCTCTCTCGCACCTGCCAGATCTGCCTGAAGATTCCTCTGCATTTCAGATCCAAGTCAATTTTTTAGGCAAAATGGCAATGTTATGGGTGCATGCAACAGATCTTGTGCAGGATCTTCTGCAAAAACTTGAATGCAGGCTGGGGATTCCATCCTCTTGCCTCAGACTACTATATCATGGTAAGCAACTAATGCAACCCCTATCTCTTTCCTTTTACAACATTCAAAAGGATGCCTCTATTGGGGTTTCTTTTCGTTTAAGAGGTGGTTCCTTTGGGCAAACCTCCTCAGCTCCATTTTTCTCTTACAAAGATGCAGCACGCAAAAACACTGCCCAACCTCAGGCTTCTTCCAAGACAGCCCAACCAAATGGCATTCCAAAGCCGTTTCTAGTTGACAAATCAGGGGAGATACCCTCCTTTTGCCTCTCTAATCCTAGGGTTGAGAACCGCTATCAGAATTTTGCAGAATCAGGACTCATATGCAGATTCAACGGGCTATGGCCTCGTACAGCAGATCTTTATCAATGGGTCCATTCCTTCTGGACTAAAAAATGTAAAATTTTCCTATGTTCAAAAGGCTTCTTCCTGGTGGTTTTTGACTCAAACGAAGACTACCATAAAGCCTTAACGAAAGGCCCTTGGTTCTGGGGTACGGCTGGGCTTTTTCTTACCCCCTGGTTTCCTGATTTCGACCCTTCTACAGCAGTGATCTCGAAGATTCCCATTTGGGTTAGGCTCCCAAATCTTCTGGCTCATTTTTGGGATTTCTCTGTCTTCTTAGCCATTGGGGATACTTTAGGAAGATATCTGGCTACAGATACCTCAAGAAGGGAAAATGGTCTCTATACTTACGACAGACTATGTGCGGAAATAGACATCAGCAAAGGATTGCTGGATCAGATTAACCTCAAGTTTGGAGATTTCCACTGGACTCAGTCACTAGATTACGAGAACACAGCCTTCCGCTGTCGCCATTGTCATCAAACAAGGCACCTTCAGAGTACATGTGCGCAGTTAAAAGATAAAAAGAAGAATCTGAACCGCAAGCCCAAATCTAAAAGATGGAATCCTTTTGAGCCTCCTCATCCGCTGGGCGACTTAGACTTCTCGAGCTCAGAGGAGGAGGAGTCTGAGGTAGATGTGCAGGTTGATGAGGAAGTTGAAGCTGATATGCAGAATGAGGAAATTCCGGGGGACCCTCCCTCAGCTGTTCCAGAGGCTCCCTCTAACCCTCAGATTTCCCAGAAGCGCGCTCATTTCTCTTCGTCCTCAGACTCTAAGAAGGAGGCTCAGCCATCAGATCAGAATCATCTACAACTAGTTACAAGTCAGCCAAGCTCCACTGGGTGGACAAAAGTTAGTAAGAAAAAAGGCAAAAAATGTCATGTTGTAGATAATAACCCTTCGGGGTAGCTTCTCTGCTCAGTCTTTTCAGATGTAGTCCTTTGCTCTCTTGGGTCATTTCCTTGTCTATCTCTTTGGAACGAGGTTGAGTTTCCTTCACCTCCGGTTCCCCCGCTTCTCTGCTATGCCTGCTTCCAGGCCTGATTGTACTATATTTTTTCCTTTTTTAATAGATTTAGTCTTTATCAAGATATATATATATCTATTATATATATGATTTGTTTTTATAATTCCAAATATTTTATTATTATTTTTAAATTCCACATATTAATTTTATATTAAAAATATGGAATTACACATACTTTGTCTTTACTCTATTATTGGATTTTTTAATCTTCAATGTTTTACCTTCTCCTCGCTTGGAATAAATATATTTATTATTATTATTATTATTTATTAACAAACACATTAAATTTTTGTTTCTATATATACAATTTATATGAAGTTAGATTATGGAAATAAAGTATGTCTTAGGGCAAGGCTAATTCTAGAAATATTATGGCTTGTTAAAATTTAATTTAATTATAAAAAAATTTATTAGTGTGAAATGGTAAGAATTTAATCTCCATTGAATATTTATACATATTGATTTTTATACATCAAAATTCAAAGGCAAGATATTTTATTTGAGAGTAGTTTTATGTCAGTTTTCTCTTTTAAATTTAAATTCATTTAATTAAAAATTAAAAATTCTATTTAGTGTAAAGTGACAAAGATTTTAATTTTCCATTGAATATTTAGAATGTTTCAATTAGTATACACAAATCAAAGGCAAATATTTATTTGCAAAGTAGTTATGTCATTTTCTCTTTTAATTAAATTCATTAATTAAAAAACAAATGTTATATGAAAAATGTCATATGACAAGTCCCATGTATGAAATGATTTATAGTTTTTTGGGCATGTGGCAATGATAAAACATGCAATTGGTCCATAGTATTGTAACAAAGCTTATTTAGATATTAAGAATCTCCATGAGAAAGTGGAGGTTAATAATTTCTTACATGTACAGATTAAGAATCTCCGTGAGAAAGTGAGAGCGAATCTTTATGGTTAATAATTTGTTACATGTTTTTTTTTAAATGTATATATTAATTATTCATATCATTAATAATTTTGAATTAATAATCATTATTAATAATGTCCACAAGGTCTTGGATAGACAGTGATCGGGTGCTATATTAAGGCACTCCTTGATGTGAAGTCACTAGTTCAATTCCCCTGATCGGATAGGGTAATATATTGGACATGATGAAGATGTAGTCCTGCCAAAATTACATAATCATGCCAAGCTTACAAAACCATACAATGACTTCACCTAATATATATATATATTATATATAAACACATGCAAGTCCCAAGGCACTGAGACAATGATCCCCATAAAATAGAATTTTCAAAAAAAAAATGTTCTTCTTTATTTAGAAAATAAAAAAATTACACATATATTTTAAATTTGATAATATATTGTAAAATTAACCAACACAATAAAATATTGAAAATAAATTTAAAATACTATATGAAAATTCTAATCACTTAGTTCTTTCCTCCCAACTTTTATTATTCTAATCACTTAGTTCTTTCCTCTCAACTTTTATTCTTCAATATGTGTAGTAGATGATTCCAATTTCCATGATTTCCTGGTTAATTCTTATAACTCAAGCTAGATGCAGATAAATGTATATTGTTAAATGAAAACTAAAAAAACATATACTAACCATTTCACAAGGGTACATGATATCTTATAACTCAAGCTAGATGCAGATAAATGTATATTGTTAAATGAAAACTAAAAAGCATATACTAACCATTTCACAAGGGTACATGATATCAGGCTCTAGTTCAAAACTAAGGACAATTCAGAAGGGTCCATAATATCGAGCAGAGCTTGAGTTCAAAAAGGAGCAAGGACAATATTTCAAAGTTAAGAAACGAAATAATAAGTTTCAGGTTTACTTTCAAAATCAAATAAACAAATAATGAATTTTACTAAAACAAATGATAAGTCTTACTAATAACCTTTGCCAATAAAGTTTTTTATAACGTTTACTTTTAAAATTCATTATATATATTAAGTATATATAATATATATATATATAAAAATAAACTTTTATATAGTAAATTGGAGTAGCATATAAAATTAATACGGTTAACGACATGTATACATTTTTTAAACATTTTTTTTAATATATAATTATTATTTTAGTCCACTTTTTATGAATATATTTTAAAATTTAACATACTCTTAAATTTTATATTTGTATGGTTTTTAAATATTCTAAAATTTATGGGCAGTGGACATATACTTTTTTATTATTTAAATTTGTAATTTCTTAACCGTTAAGGAACATTTTTTAATTCTTTCTTAAAACCACTCAATTATCATATAATATCAACAATTTTTTTTCTATTCTAAATTACAAGTTTTAGAGAAATCAAATTTCTTATATGCAAATTATTTTATATAATTTTTTGAAAAAATTACAATTTTAAATCCAAAACTAAAATAAAAAAATCTATGCTACTTTTTTATAATATTATTTGTATTTTATATAAATTTAACATCTTTATATATAAAAATTATTTTTATATATTTAAGTCTATTAAAATCTTCTTGACACATATAATACATATATAAACATATTATTCTTTTTTAACAATTTTATAATTTAATTTTATTAATGTGATATGCATAGAAAGATTATATATCCATATATAAATAAATATTTATGAGATTATTAATTAAATTTAAAGTAAGGAAAGTTTGAAATATCATAATTATAAATATGGCTCAATTATTTTGATGAAATATCATAATTATGAATATGGCTCAATTATTTTGATGTCATATGCCGATACTATTTTTTTGGAAAAAATTATTTGTGATTTTATTAAGAAAAGGCCTTTTATATTAGATATAACACTTTATTGATGTAACACTACACTACAACATCTACTCCATATAGGATAGTGGAAGTCTTTCTAAGAAATAAAAAAAATGACCATAATTCCAGATCATTGTTAACTTAGAATCTATCCGAGAGGGATCAAATCTCTTGACATCCAAATATTTCTTAAGTTTTGCAAAGTTTGCACGTTAAGAGATTTGATCCTTCTATGTGCTTGATAGATCCTGATTTAAGATGGATCTAGGTTCGTTATTAGATCCTGATTTAACATGGGTCTAGGTTGGTTATTAGATCCTGATTTAAGATGGATCAAGGTTGGTTATTATTACGCTCAGATGAGGGAGATGTTGTCTCTTAACATTACATTTAAAAATGATAAAATAATACTTACATTCACAATTAAAAAAATAGTAATAACAAAAACATCAATGTGTGCCATAAATAAAATACTTCATTTTTCACCTTAATTTTACATCAACTTTTTATAGAGATATGAGGGACATAGCTAATTCCTTCACTTTTTGATATGAAGTTTAGAATGGCACAACCCTCATGGTTAGCTCACTTAGTGGAGTACTAAAGCACCTTTCCATATGGAAGTCATGGAGGCTGTCATCATTTTGGGTGGTTGGTGGTGTGTGTGTATTCCATTAACATATTCTTTCAATGTTTAATATGAAGGTTGATATGTAGCATTTAAAAAATATTAATAACAAAATTAATTGTGTATGTATAGATAGACATGTAACATGTTAAAAATTCTTTATAATACTTAAAACATTTTATTAGTGTTTTGTTAAAAATAAAAATAGGTCTCAATTGGTGCTAGCCCTAAAAAATAATGTTTGTGAGAAAGAGATCGAATGTTAAATTCCCCCTGAGGTAACCGAGGATGAAGAGGATAGAAGAGGTAGTAGGTCCATGAGGTTCTAGTGGTAGCAACTAAAATCAACACTAGGACATTGACATAGTTTCCTATTCCTCTGAATACAAAAAAAAAATACAAAAATAAAAGGTTTATCTAATTCTAGATCTAGCAAGAGCCAAGAAGAACTAAATTTCTAGAGGTGCAAGCCTTTCCTCAAATTTTATAAGACACATAAGTTTGCATATTAAGAAATTT
>APFE030063223.1:0-18504 GCA_000404065.3 Pinus taeda
TCCATGGCATGGCTTTTAAACCGTTTTGATTTGTGAAAAAGTCTATGTTACCTTTTTGAATTGCGACTCATTCAATTTTTTAAAGCCTCAGTTTAATAAGGTTTCCAATTTTTCTTTAAAATTAAAATTATATAATTTTTAGCTCGATTTTAATAAAATTGGGCAGTTTCATGTTTTTGGGTAGTTTTTGAAGGTGCTAATTAATCCATTTCAACGGAGAAAAACTGCTGCTGCCAGATTTTTTGAAAAGAATATTGGCTAGATTTTTAGCATTTTTTGTTAGGCTTTTTTAATTTTATGATATATCTATATATATATAATTTTTTTTAATAGATAATAGTGGATTTTGAAAATTTATACATTTTGAATATTCAAAAAACAGTTTAATATGCATTAGTTCAAGTATATTTTAATATAAAAATTATACAATCTTATGCAAATTTTTTAATAAGTTAAATTTAGTAGAAAAAAATATATGGAATAATTAAATCTATATATAGTTAAAAAAGCTTTCTTCATTTCTTAAATTTCTCATTTTAATTATTTATTTCAACATATACTTTTTAATTTAATATATAATAGATAAATTGTTCCAATGTAACTAAAGAAACAACCCCTCTCTATATATTTATTGTTTTCTTTTACCATAGTGGGAGGACAAATCTGAAAGAATATAAGGACAAATCTAAAAGGTCATATGAATATGCCTTATGGTGTACCATAATAGTGTTGCTGGATCAAAATTACATGAAATTCCAAGATAAAAAGATTTATTATTTATTTCAACATGTACTTTAAGATATAAGATATGATATTTCAAGATAAAAATTTTATTATTTATTTCTACATTTATTTAAAGATTAAATTTAATAATGATAAGGTCTTATTTTTATTCATTTATTATTTAAATATTTGATAAATGTTTATTGTGACTAAAAGTGTTTTAGTCTAATATGCAAGAGATGTTGTAATGTCTTTATACTGTAAACATTTTGACTTGTTTAAGAAAATTCTATGTTAAATTAGAAAATGTAGATTAGTATTATTTATATCAATTTGTGTTGGGTGTAAAGTTTGGAATAAAAATAACAATAACCCTATGTTAAAATAATAAATTTATATTAAAATCCAGATCTACCATTCTCCTAAAGGGATCAAATCTTTAGAAATTCAAATATCTTAAAATATATATAGATTGATAATTATTTGATATAGATATTGATGTATTAAAAAAATATTATTAATATATTTTAATGTTCTGTAAGTTGAAATAGTATATACTAAGTAATTAAAATATACATAAATTCTAATTAAAATAGGGGAACTAAATTATTTAATGGAGTTGGTCTCTAATTCACACTGATGGTAAAAGTACAGTGAAAAGAATGTTAAGATTTTTCAAAACCTCCATTCATCCTTAAACCCTTAAATACAAGTCAAACAAATGTCAAAGAATAAGGGTAAAGTCACAATCCAAACTAAACTAAGGTTAATTCCATCCTCCAATATGAACTTGAACTCACCATCAAATGTGTAAAAGTACACCAAACATAAGATCATGAACAAAATCTATTTAATTATGTAAATGTGAAGTACTCTAAGATGTGTCTCTCTTTGTTTTTGCACATTTCTAATTTAAAATCGATTTGCATGTTGAACAATCATATCACCATATCATTGAAAAACTTATTTGCATGTTTAAAAACATGTCAAACATAGAATCATGCACAATCTATTTAATTATTTAGATGTGAAGTAATCCAAGATATGTGTCTCTCTTTGTCATGTCCAACAATCATATCATTTGAAAAACCAATTTGCATGTTTAAAAACATGTCAAACATGCAATCATGCACAAAATCTATTTAGTTATGTAGATGTGAAGTACTGTAAGATATGTGTCTCTCTTTGTATCACCATATCATTGGAAAACTGATTTGCATGTTTAAAAACATACCAAACATAAAATCACTCACAAAAGTTATTTAATTATGTAAATGTGAAATACTCTAAGATATGTGTCTCTCTTTGTTTTTGTACCTTTCCAATTTAAAATTACATTTTAAATATAAGAATTATATAATTTCATAAAAAAAATAATAATAATTAAATTTAACAAAAAAAAAAAAAAAAATTTAATAATTAAACTGCTCCAATTTCATATGTGACTAAAGAACAATTTCTCTTTCTCCATTTCTAAAAATTGAGACTTCAATTATTTATTTATTTTATTTTATTTACTTGAACATTAGTTTTTAGATTTATTATCTAGTAGTTAAATTGTTCCAATTTCATATTCAAAATTGGAAACAACTCCTTTCTCTCCATTTCTAAAAACTCTCATTTCATTTATTTATTTTATTTCTTTCAACATATAATTTAGGATTTAATAATGATAAAGCTCTATTTATATCATTTAAATATTTTGATTTGGTTAAAATAAAAATAACTCTATGTTAAAATAAATATTATACATTGTCTAGGGGGTGTTGGATAGACCTAGATCACCACTTCAATTCTACATTATTATTTTTTTAACTATTTTTTGTTGGGTAGTTAAGGTAAACTTGACTTGATCAAGTTACCACTGATTTTTGAGCTAGTGGTTTATGAGAACCTATGGTATTTCCCATTGTATCAATGTGGAATATAGCTTATTTAAAGGGTAATTAAACCAACCTAGATCCATGTTAACTCTAGATCTAAGGACTGAGAGGGATCAAACCTCTTAAAATACAAATATCTTAAAATACAAATAGATTTGATCTCTCTGTACTAAGTAAATCTAAAATTAACATAGATCTAAATTGATAATTATTTACCCTAAATATTAATATATTAAAAAAAATATATTAAATATTTTAATGTTCAATAAATTAAAATATTATATATTAAATAATTAAAATATAAATAAATTCTCAACAAAAATATCCCAACAATTTTTTTTAATTAAGATAAATTACATGCTCTATATTAGCTAAGTTATTTAATGTAATTGGTCTCAAATGTAATGGAAAGAAAGTAAAGATTTTCCAAAATCTCATTCATCTTCAAACTCCTGAATAAAAATAAACAAATATCAACAAATAAAGTTAAAATCACAATCCCAACTAGTTTTAAAACTATTATCCAACATAAACTTGAACTCACCCACTATTAAAGATCAAAACACACGAGACATAAAAACATACACAAAATATACACAAAATCTATCAAAAAAAATAAAATTAAAATCACAATCCCCACTACAATTAAAACCATTATCCAATATGAACTTGAACTCACCCACGATCAAAAGTTATAAAAGCATACACAAAATCTATTAAGTTATGTAGATGTAAAATACTATATGTGCCAACCTATACATTTTTACATCTCCAATTTAAAAGTAATTTGAATGTCAAACAATCATAGGCAGTTCCTAAATCCAACCCTATAGCATTATTAATGATATGTCCTTACACCGAACTCACAACCCCTTGACATCACGGCTCACTTACATCTCAGGCCTGAGCATGGATCATGCATGTTACATGCATCCATCTCCTATCTTTCGGCAAATACGTG
This sequence comes from Pinus taeda, assembly GCA_000404065.3. Taxonomy (NCBI): domain Eukaryota; kingdom Viridiplantae; phylum Streptophyta; class Pinopsida; order Pinales; family Pinaceae; genus Pinus; species Pinus taeda. Next base: position 3,568 of record APFE030063223.1, read on the forward strand.
TCACCCAGTTTCGGCAATGCCGTGTTCCTGCCCGTCTTCAGCTCCGGCGATGCCGTGTTCCTGCTCGCCTCCACTTTGGTGTGTTAATGACGTTTACCAACCCAGCCATCACGGCTCATAAACTCTGCACCAACCATCCTCAATACATTATCATTATCTGCTCAAATCCCAGCAATTCAAAGAGTGCAACCATCGAACAGGAACACGGGAGAGCTCCGGCAAACAGAAGGTGACCCCGGCAACACTTCGAAACAGGTAACGCTTTGTCTTGCGCCAAATTGTGCTTTGAATTACATTGAAGACCATGAGATTTATATCTCCTCACTATTGTAAGATTTCTGCTATGTCCATTGGCTCGGCCGTTGTTGTTGCAGTGTGGTTGAAACTATTTTGGAGTAGTGACCAATTTCATCATCGCTTCCTTGATCAAGGTATTGCTGAGTACCTGGATAATGTAGGCAAATCCACTGTAATGTATTCATTGCATCTGGATAAGTTATATGCAACAATTTAACTGTATCAAGATAGATTAGATGCCTTCCACAACCTCAGTTTTATTATTCACCAAGTAAAGTCCCCAGATTGTTTCGGAGGACCGAACTCCCCATTTCTTGATGTGTGATCCGGCCTGACAATCAAATTCAGCCTGCAAGTTAAAATGTCTGTTTTCATTATAATAAATAGAAAACGTAATAATCAATCAAATTTACATACCTGCAACATTTGTTGTACATCATCTGAGCTAGAAAGTCATAGCGGCTGAAGCGTCGGCAATGCACGAAGGTCTTCTCGGGCAATATGTCTTGCCAAATCCCCGAGTTGATTATGCACTGTAATTTTAACTCTTCCATACTCGTCACCATGAACGTCCACGAGGCATTTTTGACAGAGACTTTCCAGATAACCAGCAATTCTGTTGTTTTCATACAATCCCTCCGAAACTCGAACCGCTAATTCTCGCTCTTCTCCAACTAAGAAACAACCAATGTCCAAGAACACCTCCTTCTCTACAGGGTCCAGAGATTCATAGCACACTTTTAATGGGTTAATTACATCGGAAAGCAGAGTTGTAGAGAGTTTGTCCAACTGCCACTTCCAGTACTCTACAGACTGGCCAAGAAAGAGTCCTCCCAAAACCTTTAAGGTCAAAGGAAACCCCTCACATATCTTCAAAATCTCCTCGAGTAGACCTTCAAATTATTCGGATGCATTAGATTCAGAGAAAGCATGGCGGTAGAAGAGCTCTCGGGCGTGAATTTTATGCAACGGCTTTACATAATATACTATAGTTCTTGCAGACGAGCGTCTGAGTAAATCCTGATCACGAGATGTGATCAATATGAGACTCCCAGAGGGCAGGTCATCTGTATCTAGCAGACCATCTATTTGATCCATATGATCAACATCGTCCAGAACCACAAAAAATCTCGGGAGACGCCGTATACAATTTCGTAAAATACTCCTCCCTTTATAGATATTCTCAATATGGTTGAAACAATCACCCAGCAGATCCATATATACGGTCAAAGACTACTCCTTATATAAATATAGATTACATTATCCAACTAATTGGAAAATAAGCAGGAGAAAATGAGACATATCTGCCTATATCAATGATTGTGTCCCAATTACCTGAGGATTGAATTCCATGACTTATATCTGGCCAGGCGTTAGTTGAATGCTTGACCTGCATACAACTATTTCCACTTGTGACCTGCAACTCAGAACCGATATCATTGGAACACTCTTTTGGGGACATATCCAACTGCATTACTTCGCTACCATTCTATCCAAACTCTGTAACTGTTTTCTTGCTCTGTAGCCCTGAAACTTCCATGGGGATGTGTGCATTCTCGTGGGCATTGTCTGAGTTATATTCAGTTGCTTTAACATTCTGCTCTTCGAACACAATCCCATCTGGAGGCTGCATGCTAAGCTGATCCTGGGGGAGTGCTCGTGATGCGTTTCTGAATGGGGATTGGTAGTGGACTACTCTGAACATACTAGCTTTGAGTGATCAGCAAGAAGGCTTGTAACCTGATGGATCAGTCCAATATCTTCATGGATCTACCTAAAATTAACATCACAAAGGGGAATCATTGAGTAAGTTTAATAAATACAAGTTTCCCATCTAGGATTTAAAGCTGTCCTTATTGAGGAGGAAAATAAAAGTGTGGTACTCAACAAATTTGAAATCCCTTGCACAAGAAAAATGTGGTGTTGCCATCAAAGTTCAAATTCCTCATTTAAAGAGTAAGTTATTTTAACAACTATTCTTCTCATATATATAAAAACAAAGTAATGTTATTTCTTTTATGTATATTGGATGCGGGGAATTCCATTTAACACAAGGATAGCAGTCAATTAGAGAGGGCAACATTTTCTTCTAAAAAATATTTATTGGACTGTAAAGAAGGTTTATTAATGAGGGGTTGCCTTTATTGTGAACCATGTAGTCCCAATGAGACCACTTATCCCAACCTCTGTTCACTTAAGACTGTCAGACTTACAAAGCATGTAAATTGATTTAAGAACTTAAAACTGTAACATTTAAAAATCATGCAAATTGATATAACAAGAATCTTGAGGGGTTGTTTTAAATATTTTGGCCTATATTTTATAAAAGTTGATAGTTATGGTAACCACAAAAAATAGATATGAATATTGATTTTTACTTTAAAGTGTTTTTATGATGTTTTTAACAACACTATTGTTTACATATTCATTTATAAGGAAGTAATAAAATGGAGGAAAATAGACATGAATGGGAGGTAACTATCAAAAGAAACAAGCAAGTGTTCACTTGTCTTGTTGGTGGCTGTGTGGGGAACTTGAGTCGATCTAAGCTATCTGGCCTTAATCATCATCGGGCTACCACCCACAATCTCCCACCAATTCCTCCACATCAAAGAGGTCGAGTAAGAGATGCAAATGCTACATGGGCGGTCAAATCAACAAGTGCAATTAAAAGGCAAAATGCCAAAATACAATATGATTTAGATGCAAGGCTATGTCGTGCACGACAACAAGCATATAAAAGATTTGTCAACGAAGAAATTCTTTCACCTGTAAGTATTTGTTAATATTTATTTGTATATGCTTTTTTATTAACATTGTCAATCAAGAAATTCTTTCAGTTGTAAGTATTTATTAGTATCTATCTGTCTATGTTTTTTATTAATATTAATTTATTGTTGTGGACTAAATTCATTGAAACTTGTTTTCACAGTCAGTTGTTACATTTGATCAGCTTAATGATACTTCAAAGCAAAGGATTTGTGAAAAAATTCAACGTTGGGATCACAGTCTACCTCGTAGATGTATAGAGACAATGAAGCTCATAGATATTGCTTTAAAAGAGAAAGTAAGGACTGAGGTTCCTGATGATGTGGAGGAAGAAGGATTAGATGGGCACAACCATATATTAAACTTTGATGAAACTAATCATGACAATGACAACACAGCTGAGTCCATTTTTTTTCATATATTAATTTTTTAGACATTTTAGCATTAAATAATATTTATATTTATTATAATTGTATACTAGTTTCTCATTGTTATTGATATGCATAGCCTAATCAACAAAATTCCCCAAGTTCAAGCCACCAACTATTACGACGCTCACCTAGATTTCAAGGTTTTCAAGGGGTTATTGGGCGAGTAAGTTTTTAATCCATATAACCTATTCCACTAAAAACATTAATATATAAATTGTTATGTTTTACCATAATGATGGGATGAGAAATGGATGTTCTGTATTATATATCGTTATCCTTGATTTGCTTTGATCATATGTGTGTGTGTGTGTGTGTGTGTGTGTGTGTGTGTGTGTTATTTCTCATTTATGGTGCAGGTGTTCCCTTTGGAACCATCACAATCAATGAAAACCCCTTGTCGAAGCCATAAGAAGAATGGAAATGAAATGGTTCAAATGCTAGAACCATATTCATGTCCAATGTCACAATGCAAGGTAAGATTATATTTATATACTCTTATAATTTTATCATATTTTTACATTTAATTCTATTTGAGTCATACTTATATCTATGTATAATCTAATGTTCAGAGTAATGAATATACATCTCCTAAAACACCTTTGCACATGTATGATGGTGGACATGATACTCAGCAAAAATCACATTCTCCTCAACCATTGCGACATTCACCTAGATTTCAAGATAAATTAAGAGAGGTAAGTCATATACTACATATCTTAGCTCATAATAACATTGACATATTTTTTATGACTAGTTAATCCATTTTCTTTTCATATTCGTTACATGTTCCCCATATTCTCATTATATCTATATAGATTTTGATATTTATTGATAGCTAGTCAATGCATTGTCTTTTCATATTCATTACATGGTCGGCATATTTTCATTATATATATATGGATTTTGATATTTATTGATAATTTTTTAATTTCCACAGAAAACAAAAAAGATAAATGTTGATGCTATGGTTAAAAGGACCAAAATCACGCCAAAGGACTTGAAAGCACGTGGGTTCAAGTCACGCAAACAATACATAAAGCATATATGTTCAACTAGCATTGCTCTCACTAAACCCACTATGTTTTCTACTTTGAAGGCTAAACATTCCAGCAAGTTTAAATGACTTAGGCTACAATAATATAACTTTAGCCATTGTTTTGTCTATAAAGGGGTTACAAGGACAGTTTCAATGTATTAACTTTCTTTTATTAGATTGTTGATCGTAGTTTTACTTCACAATAAGGTACAACAATGTCTCTCACATGTAATCTCTGTATTCTTTGGACTTTTCAATACATAATTGTTTTTCCCAAAAATTGTTTCCAGGTGCTAAGTATGTCTTTAAAGATACAGGGGGTTAGTGAGGCTGCTCTGCTCATTGCTTATTTAGTATATGTTGATTTAGAATTTCCATTTCATATTTAGCTTGCAGGATGCAGGGTGAGCTGAACTTATTCAGATTGTAGATTTCAAAATATTTCCACATTCAATGCATAGCAGTGAGGTTAACTTATGGAATTTCATTATATTTTTGGAATATGCAACCAATTAATATGGTTACTTCCAATTAAATTTTAAAGTATTTTCAAAATGTACACAATAAAGATAACCCCAACTTCTGAACTTCTCTTTTAAAATTGAAATATTATCTATTCTCACTCTTGTTTATGTATTCATATAGATTTCATTTATTTGAATTTTATTATATTTCTAGTACAAAAGAATCTATCCAGGATGCTTCTGGTTTAGTTGCTTTCTGAGGTTGCTTTTTCATGTTCATATATTCTATTAATATGTTGGATGTTGGTTGTCATTCAATTGGACCAGCTTCATGGCAGTGGGTGTGATGATATTGTAAAGAATTATTTTAATAAGTGGATAAATTTATTTTAAAAATTAAATTTTTAAATCAAAATAAAAATTTATGTAGATGGACCTTTTAAATATAAAATGTTAATTCTATTCTATTTCGACATGTTGTCTTTTTATGTCTATGATTACAGGTTCTTACTGTCAACTTCTTTATTGTCTTTTGGGCTTCACTGTTTCTACCACTCTGCGAACAATTATCCACTCTTTTTATATCTGTGATTACAGATTCTTACTGTGAACATCTTTATGATGTTTTGGGCTGCACTGTTTGTACCACTGTACTAATAGTTATCAACCGTTTCTTTTCTGTTGTTTTGTATCTTTTGTTCATAGATCTCACTTTTTCTCTATGTGAACTTTTTTTTGCTAAATGGTTGTTATTTATGGGGTCGTTAACTTATATATATATATATATATATATTAATGTAATTTTTCAATGATATTATATAAATGATTTTTTCACAAAAAATTGGAGCAAAATGTATTTCGGTACCAAATATTAATTGAAACTAATTTAATATTAAAAAATTTAAAGAATAATTTATTAATTGACATACTTAGTATAGCGTTATAATTTGGTAGTATGAAATTTCGTATCTTTAAATAATATTTTCAATATATATTTACAGAAATTGATGCCGGTGGTTATGAAAAATGATTTATCAAATTTTCAAATGGTAAATAATTATTTAGCATTTTATTTTTATGTTTGAAAAATATATAAAGAAACACTTCAAGATCTCATCATTTACAGAAATTGATGATGGTAGTCATGAAAAATGATTTATCAAACTTTCAAATAGGAAATAATTATTTAGAATTTTTTATTATTTTATTTCTGTATTTGAAAAACATATAAAGAAACACTTTAAGATCTTATTTTTATTATTATTTAAAAGGTCAAAAAATTGGTAATACAAAAAATAATTTGAATATTTGTTTTGGGGCATGTGGTATTGATGAACTATAATACTTTCTCACAAAGTCGGATAAATCTCTATGGATAAAAATGTTATTATTATATTTTTATATATATATATATATAATATAAGTATATATATAGTATATTATATAAATATTTTATTAGTATTAATAATAATAATTTAAAATAATGTCATAATTTAGTTATTTTTTATGGCTTTTTAAATTTTAGCAACATTCAATGTATATATTCATGCCTCTCTCCATTTACCCAACATTTAATTTATATTGTTGCCTTAGTTTACATCTAATATGAGTATAAACTAGAGAGTTTAAGAGAAAGCACTCTCAATCCTCATAATGTAAAAAATGTGATAAACCTTTCATTAATGTTTTGGAAATTGAACAATATGAAACTCATAAAAATTGGAAGTTATTTTAGCCATGCTTATCTTATTTTTACACTTTAGGTTTAATATTAAGTCTTTATATGTGGATTATCCACAAATATTTTAAAAATTAATATCTATGTTAATAATCAAGATAACCAACTTAATAATAATATTTACTATATAGAGTCTCAAAAGTAATTTCTTTTTAGCACATTACTTTGATCAACAATTGGGATCAATCTTCATCTCCTCTCTGTAAATCAAACCATGGGTATTTGAACCTTGGATTTATTAGTCACAAGTGACTAACATTACGTGGATCACCAATTGGGATGACCCCTTGAGACTATAAAGGTTAAACCCTAGAATCTTCTAGCCACGAGGCCAATAAACAAGATTCAAAGTCATTGCAACAATATACTCAACATGAGCTCAACATATCATTTACAATAATTAAACTTTTGTGGAGAGAATAACAAAAATTTCTCTCAACCACTCAAAATAAACTTAACTGGGCCAAAACAACTATTATTGTTATATGATTCATTTCATTCATTTTAAAGTTACTTTTTCATTTTTATCAACATCATCTTATTAAATAAATTATTCAGAAATTTATATCTTCTTGCAACTCATTGAGATATTAGGGCAACAGATCATCAATAGAAGGAAACTAACTTTTCTCTTCAAGATATTCAACCAATGAAGGTTCAAATAGTCTCAAGTTCTCTCCATTAACTACTGAATAGATGTGCATGTAAGCTGGCAAATCAAGGTGAAAAGCATTCTCACCAATTTTCTCAAGTATCTTGAAAGGCCCATACCTTATTGGCTTCAACTTCTTACCTTCACCTTGCATTCTATCCTTGTTGATGTACAACCAAACTTGATAACCAACTTCGAAGCTATGGTAAATTCGATGCTTATCATGCCTTTCCTTGTACTTGGCTTGGCTCTTTTCTAGCTGTTCCTACACTGCCTGGTCCACATCACCATGTCCATCAACTGCTATGTCTTTACCAAAGACAAATTCCAAGGGAGACCTTGGTAAAAAACCAAAACAAGTGTCAAAAGAAGATCTCTGTGTAGAAGAGTGTTTGGCATGGTTGTAAGCATGTTGGACATAACATAAATGTTCATCCAAAAGCTTGGGATGCTTGCTGCAATAGCCTCTAAGCAACTGGATCACTGTCCTACTGACCACCTCTATTTGGCCATCTATTTATGGATGGAATTTTGTTCTCTTCTTCAATCTGGTGTTCATTAACTACCATAGACTTGACCAAAACTTCCCAACAAATCTGGAATCTCGATCAAATACAATAGAAGTGGGTAACCCAAAATAAACCCATTGAAAGAACAACTTTGTTGTTTGTTCAGCTGTAATCTGCTTGTTACAAGGTATTAAAATACACATTTTGTTGAACCTATCCACAATAACATATAAATAGTCATGACCTTTTCTAGACTTTGGCAGTCCCCCAATAAAGTCCATGGATACAATTTCCCAAGGATGAGAAGGAACTGGAAGTGGAGTGTACAAGCCTAGTTTTCCATTGCTAGGCTTGCTTTTAGCACATATGGTACACCCTTTAATATATCTAGAAAAAGTTTCATGCATTCTTGGCCAATATCATAATCTTTGCAATTGTGCAACTATTTTACTTACACCAAAATGACCTGATATTAGAGAAGTGCGTGTTTCTCGGATTATATTAATTCTTTCAGTTTGAGGAATGCATACCTTTCCTAAATGATATAAGAGTTGGTCCTTAACATGATAATCCAATTCTTCTACTTGTTTTCCATAACTTAAAATTGCATATACATCCTTAAAATCTACATCTTGAGCATATTGTTCAATGTAGCTTTCATGCAATACTGAATTATGCTTAAGTATAGTAGATGCATTTATAATTGGTCTGGATAACATATATGCAACCTTATTGTGTTTGTGTTTCTTATATCTGATGACAAGATGAAACTGTTGTAGAAAACCCATCCGCCTATAGTCTCTTGATTGTTGCAATTTAGTTTGTGAGTGTAAATATTGAAGTGGTTGATGATCAATATGTATAACTGTTTCTATCCCCATTAGGTAATGCTTCCGCTTTTTCACACTCTATAATAATACATACAATTCTTTATCATATGTGGGATAATTAACTACTTCAGAATTAAATGTCTAGCATCATAGCCTTCAAATACATTGGTTTTATCAGGGGTCTTTTCCTTTACAACCATTAGTAAAAATTGCTTGCATGAAGTTACAATTCTTTTCATCTGCCCCAAGTTAATGAGAGTGTAGTTATTTTTGAGCTGATGAGCTCTTACAATATATTCTATTCCATCTTTTATGAGTTGATACTTATTTTTAGTTCTATAGAAAATGGCTTTTCTATCATACGAGTAAGGACTTCCTAGAACAATACCACATATATCCAAAGGAACTATATCTAACTCAATCTCATCTACAAAATCCGACCCAAAAGCAAACCTAAGTTTACATTGTCCGGACACTTGTAGCTTTGCTTTATCACATACCCAACCTAATGGATATGGCTTCTTGTGAGGTGTGGTTAGTAGTCCCAACTTCTTTACTCCGTGTTAATTAAAAGAAAAAAATTACAATTTTCCCATAATCTTCATTTAGTAAAAATGAAACTTCACATATGGAATCTTCCAAACTTTATACACGATAGCCAAGAAAATAATGTTAAAGTTATATGTTTCACTTAACTTCCTTATAATTGTTTTTAGAGATTATAACACTTCAAGAAAGTGACATTGTTTTTAGTAATTATAACATTTCAAGAAAGTGAAGAATTAAGATGTTTTGATTATTATCATTATTATTGCATGAATAATATTTAATGTCTATGAGATTAACAAATAGTTTATAAGATCACTTAAAAATAATTAATACATGAACGATATCTAAAAAAAAACTAATTACATTTTTTTAATTTTCCCATAATGTTCATTAGTGAAAATGAAACGTCACATATGGAATCCTACAAACTTTAGATACGGTGGCGAAGGAAACAATGTGAAAGTTATATGTTTCACTTAACTTCCCTACAATTGTTTTTAGCGATTATAACACTTCAAGAAAGTGAAGGATCAAGATGGCTCTATTATTATTATTATTATTATTAGTGCATGAATAATATTTTAACATTTATCAGATTAAAAAATAGTTTATGAGATCACTTACAAATAACTAATGCATTTGCAATTAATTAATACATGAACATATTTAAAAAAAAAAACTAAGTACATTTTTTTTATAATTTTCCCATAATATTTATTTAGTGAAAATGAAACTTCACACATGGAATTCTACAAACTTTACATACAATAGCTAAAGAGACAATGAGAAAGTTATATGTTTCACTTAACTTCTTTATAAAAAAATTTTGTGATTATAACACTTCAAGAAAGTGAAAGATTAAGATGACTCTATTATTATTAGTAGTACATGAATAACATTTTAAGGTTTACAGATGGATTAAAAAATAAATTATTAGATCACATAAAAATAATGAACGATATTTTGCACCCCCGCCGGATTAAAAAATAATCTATAAGAACACCTAAAAATACTCTATTATTGCAATAACCTGACATTAAATAAATATACAATTAGCAATTTTAATTAAACTTAAAAGACTTGAATGCTTGATCAAAGGGTATGGGTCATGACCATCCATACATAAAATGATTTCATTGCAACTTCCTCGTCGCTTAAAATTGGTTGTACAACTAATTCGGTTTATATGAGACTTTTGAGATCCATATTGTAGAGAAATGTCTTTCGAATTAATGACATCATTAAGATTTAGTCGACGTTTCGAACCAACTAATGTGGTTCATCATCAGGACAAGGTGAAAAAATCATAAAATCTTTAAGAATAAATAGCAGTGATGCATCATAGCCCAGGGTTAGTTTCCACGGTGAATTCTATGAGAAAACATGCGATGTTGCGATGGGTTCCCGTCTTTCCCCTATTGTTGCTAACTTATTTATGGAAGATTTTGAGTCCAAGGCTTTATCCTCAATTCAATTTCGCCCTAAGAAGTGGATGATGTTTGTTGATGACACTTGCATCATCTGGCCCCATGGTCGTGAGAAGTTGGATCTATTTCTATACCACCTTAATCTGAATCCATCAAGTTCATGATGGAAGTTGAGGTGGATGGATGCTTTCCTTTCCTTGACATTCTCCCCTCATGAATGAATGATGGTTTCGTTTCTCACCAAGTTTTTCGCAAAAAAAACTCACACGAAACAATACCTTCATGCTAGCTCTCATCATTTTCCTACTAAAAAATTTGGTGTTCTCAGCCCCTTGGCTACCTGGGCTTTGAGAATCTCTGATGAAAACCACCTAGAACAGGAGAAATCTCATCTCCTTGAAGTTTTTAAAATTAATGGGTACAACAAAACTCATAGCCTCAAGACATTTCAAAGAGCCTGTGAAGGACCTTTTGTTGATCATATCTGGAAGGTTCATCTCCCATTTATTCAAGGGACCACAGATAGGATTACCCATATCCTTAGAAGGAATAATGCATCATCTTCGTTCAAACCTTTGAGGACCATGAAAAATTCTCTTGGTTCGGTTAAGGACCCTATCGACCCGAATGACATGAAAGGAGTTTACCTTGTTCCATGCTCCTGCAATGTTCCTTATATTGGAGAAACGGGTCAATGAATTAACCAGAGGATCCATGAGCATGCTGCAAACATAAGACACATTCGTTCCCGCTCTTCGACTCTGGCTGAGCATGCAGAAGAATCGAGACACCGTATTTGTATTGAGGATTCTAGAATCATTGCTAGGGTTGATCATTTCCACCATAGGAAGCTTAGGGAGGCAATCGAAATTGAAAGGAATGCGAGAAATGTCAACAGAAACAATGGTTGGAAATTGAGTAAGAGTTGGATTCGAGCCCTCTCCTTATGATCCTTCTGTCTCTGTCTTCCTATCCCTTTTAGAATATTTTGAATCCTACTCTTAACCTTATAGAGTAATTATTAATTAAAATTATATAACAACTATTTTTATTTAATCTCCCATCCTCTTTTTATTAAAGAATTTATTCTAACTTTCTTAACAACTTATTATGATCATTTATCATAACAACTAATTTATAACTATATTTAAAATAACTAAAATATTAAATAATACCATTCTAACTTTTTAGAATTTCTATTTACTTATTTAATTATCTCCACCTGGTAGTTTTCAATAGCTAGTTTTTCAACGGCTAGGGCTATGATGTCGGCAAAGGTTATGATGCATCGCTGCTATTCATTCTTAAACGACTCTCATTAAGCTATGATGCATGTATGCTATTTATTAGTCGACAAGGGTTATAAGCTATGATGCATAACCTTGAGCTATGATCCATCTCTGCTATTTATTCTTAATTCTTAAATAGCTCTAATTCTTAAATAGCTAACCTTGAGCTATGATGCATCTCTGCTATTTATTTTTAATGATTGTATGATTTCTTCACTATGCCGTGAAGATAAATCACATTAATTGGTTCTAAACTTCCACCAAATCTTTAATTATCTGATTAATCAGTAAAACATTTATCTAAATTTAATTTGGTTCTCACACGCGGGCACCAAAGCAAAAATGGAAAAGGAAGCTGCTGATTTTGACTGGAACGATTTTCCTGAAGATTTGGAAAGGAATATATTTGCATGGTTACCCGCGGAATTTGTCTACAGGTATCGGGGAGTGTGCCAAGAATGGAACGCTATTCTTTCATCTAAATACTTCTTAACCAGTATATGGACAGAGACACCCATCAACAAGCAGCCATGTTTGCTACTCTGCTCTTCGAGAGCGGAAATTCCTTGTTTGGCTTTCGACTTCTACAAATGGACATGGAAACACTGCTTCTCCCTTGGTTTCCTAACAGAGGAACTAGGTCCCCGCGTCGGCGCCGTTGAAGTCACCTGTAGATCATCAGCGGCAGGCTTACTCTTGGTGAACTTCAAGATCTTTCTACAAACGTATGTGCACCCCGATATTCGCGTTTGCAATCCTTATACGGGGACTTCAATCGAGCTTGCCCCCATGTCATTGATAACGACCATTATCGATAAGTCAATCGTGGTTGATGGCGACGGGCAACCGGAAAACATTTTTAAAGTGGTGGTGTTGGGGCAAGCCGGCAGGGCGGCAGGATGTTTAGTGGAACTCTACGATTCCAGTGAAATGACATGGAATATCGCGGGACGTCTGCCGCCTGAATTGAGATTCTTCGAGGTACAGAATTTTACAGTCAAACGCCGTATGGTTTATTGCGATGGTGCGTTCTACATTTTAGGGCACCTTCCTCAGGAACCGTTGGGTATAGTGGGTTTCAGCATGCCGTCAAATGTTACTAGAGACGCAGAAACGCCGGTGCCCCTACTTCTTGCGCCCTTCCCTGAAGAGCTGCTTAATGATCGCCTCTCCTCACCTCGGCTTGTCACATGCGGGTCGCGGCTACTCGTCGTTGCAGCGATGAGAGAAGGGATTCGTATTTGGGAGTTTGAGAGTGACCACCGCCGCGCCCCAATCGGTTCATTGCCCTGGACGTGGAAGGAGATCGCAAGGGTGCCTGAATCAATATGGGAGGACTTTAAGACTATAAGGTTGGAGGAGAGTGGGAGACCCCAGTGGGAGGATTTTAGGATTAACGTTTTGCCCAGCATGCAAGAATGCTTTGATTGCATAGGGGTAGAGGATCACCTCTGCCTCTTACCATGGTGGAACTGTTACATTGGCAAACTATAACCAGAAGTAGCGCTTGTTTATAATTTAAGGACAGGTACATGGAGGTGGACTACTCCATCTCCAACGGAAGGCAGGCATCCGCTCAGGGTCCTGCATGGCATGGCTTTTAAACCGTTTTGATTTGTGAAAAAGTCTATGTTACCTTTTTGAATTGCGACTCATTCAATTTTTTAAAGCCTCAGTTTAATAAGGTTTCCAATTTTTCTTTAAAATTAAAATTATATAATTTTTAGCTCGATTTTAATAAAATTGGGCAGTTTCAAGTTTTTTGGTAGTTTTTGAAGGTGCTAATTAATCCATAACTGCTGCTGCCAGATTTTTTGAAAAGAATAATGGCTAGATTGTTAGCATTTTTTTTGTTGGCTTTTTTAATTTTATGATTGATATATATATATATAATAATATAATATATATAATAAATATATATATAAATATATATATATATATAAGTTGAATTTATATACACATTTGAACATTAAAATAAGTTATATGCATTACAGTTAAAGTTATTTTAAATATGATAAATATATAATTAATGTATTAATTTTTAAATTAAATTTAAGTAGAAAAAATATTGGAATAATTAATTTTTATAGTATAGTTAAAACAACTTTTTTCATTTCTTATATTCTTCTTACACTAATTATTTATTTCAACATATACTTTTTAATTTAATATATCATAGATAAATTGTTCCAATGTAACTAAAGAAACAACCCCTCTCTATATATTTATTGTTTTCTTTTACCATAGTGGGAGGACAAATCTGAAACAATATAAGGACAAATCTAGGAGGCCATATCAATATGCCTTATGGTGTACCATAGTGTTGCTCGATCAAAATTCCATGAAATTCCAAGATAAAAAGGTTTATTATTTATTTCAACATGTACTTTAAGATATAAGATATGATATTTCAAGATAAAATTGTTATTATTTATTTCTACATTTATTTTAAGATCAAATTTAATAATGATAAGGTTTTATTTTTATTCATTTATTATTTAAATATATGATAAATGTTTATTGTGACTAAAAGTGTTTTAGTCTAATATGCAAGAGATGTTGTAATGTCTTTATACTGTAAACATTTTGACTTGTTTAAAAAAAATCTATGTTAAATTAGAAAATGTAGATTAGTATTATTTATATCAATTTGTGTTTGGTGTAAAGTTTGGAATAAAAATAACAATAACCCTATGCTAAATAATAAATTTATATTAAAATCCAGATCTACCATTCTCCTAAAGGGATCAAATCTTTAGAAATTCAAATATCTTAAAATATATATAGATTGATAATTATTTGATATAGATATTGATGTATTAAAAAAATATTATTAATATATTTTAATGTTCTGTAAGTTGAAATAGTATATACTAAGTAATTAAAATATACATAAATTCTAATTAAAATAGGGGAACTAAATTATTTAATGGAGTTGGTCTCTAA
>APFE030063224.1:42478-70804 GCA_000404065.3 Pinus taeda
TCTTGTTAATGGAAGAGCCACCGTTTTTTTCAAAGCTTCGAGAGGACTTAGGCAGGGATGTCCTCTTTCCCCTCTGTTATTTGTCATCCAAGCCTCTGTCCTCAACTTCCTGCTAGATAAAAAGATGCAAGATCAAGAAATTAATGGGTTGTGTATTACAAGAGGGATTAAAAACATAAACCACGCCTTATTTGCGAATGACACTCTACTTTTAGGCAACGCCTCTCTTTCCTCTACCTCCAAATTTAAAGTTGTGTTGGATAAATTCAGTGAGGCCTCAGGCAGCATTGTAAACAAGAATAAATGTCACATCTTCAGCTGGAATACTACGCCCAGATTGCTCTCTGCTATTTCTAGATGTCTGGGCTATGCAGCCTCCTCTTCTTGGACCTCGTTCAAATATTTGGGCCTTCCTGTTTTTCATAAGAGACATACAAGCAAAGATTGGCTTCCTCAGCTTCAAAAATTCAAGTCCAAAATCCAAGCCTGGGGCTATTCCTGGCTCAACACTGTTGGCAAAGCTATCCTAATAAAATCCATGCTCTCCAGCCTCCCTCTATTTCAATTTACTGGGTTGCTCGCTCCGGCATCCATATTAAAAAAGATGGAAGAATTCATGCGTGGGTTCTTTTGGAAGGGCAGAAAACAGAATGAAAAAAAGATTCCCCTTATCATCTAGGAAACCATCTCCAAGCCACTGTGGGAGGGTGGATTGAATTTCAAAAATCTCTGTCAGCAGAATGTGGCTATGGCAACCAAGATTGTCTGGAGGATCATTGCGCCCAAGCCTGGCTGGGCCCAATTGGCTCTCTGGAAAAAGTATTTCAAAGGCCCACGTTCAAGCTGTTTAGACAACATGATCCATTTGCCTAACTCGTCTTTCCTCAAACTGTATGCTAAAGCTGCTTCCTTAATCAAAGAGCACTCCTACTAGATCCTAAGAAATGGGAAAAAAATCAATATATGGATAGATAAAATTATGAATAAGGATCCAATTAAAGACAGAGCCTCCATTAGAGAATTGCGATGTTGGATGGACAGAGAGGGGCAGAGCTCGTTGTGGGACATTTCCCATTGGAGCGACTCTATATGGGCAGGTTGGAAAAGAATTGAAATATCGGCTAATCTGATCAATGAATGGACCATGCTGCTTGATCTCCTTCACGGCTTGGCTCCCACGCACATGAAGAAAAGAGATACGAAAGGTTGGGGGCTAAAGGACAGTGGATACGTTGTCTCTATAGGATACTCCAAGCTGATCGAGAGGCCTCACGTCCCCCCTGACCCAGCACCTTGGCAGGGAGTCTGGCATGTTCCTTCATGGCCCAAGGTCGATTTCTTTGCTTGGCTCCTTTGCCATGGCAGAATTCTAACATATGACATTTTGCAGAGGAAAGGCTTCTATGGTCCCTCCAGATGCTCGTTGTGCAAAGAAAACGCAGAAACAACAATCCATTTAATGCTTGAGTGCAATTTTTCTAAGCAAATCTGGTTCTCCTTTATCCACAAATTGGATTCCAACCTTCTTCTGCCTAGTTCCATTGCTGATCTTTTCTAAAATTGGGCAAGCAGATATCCTGGTCACCCCCCAAAAAATTAGGTAATCAAATCTGCATGGGCTATCCTTCCAAAGATTATTTGTTGGCAGATATGGCTAGAACGGAATAGAAGAATTTTCATAAATACTAACCAGAATCACAAGGCCTTAGAAATCAAAATTAAATGTCACATAAAGGAGTGCTTGACAGATATAAAAGATGACTCCAACCTCAGCCAACAGGACATTGCCTGGGGATCAATCCTAGATTTGCGATTTCAACCAGTAGTCAGAATCGCCCCCCTCTTAAAGACTGGCAAATAAGGAGACCTTAATCTGACTTCCACGACTGGCTCAAATCGCATTCAAGACACTCTCTCTTCTTTGATGGAGCAGCAAAGGGAAATCCGGGCAAAGCAGGAGCAAGAGGTGTTGTTGTAAATCCTCTTGGGGAAAAAATTCATTCCTTTGCTTGGGGACTTGGCCATGCATCCAGCATTCAAGCTAAGGCTTTGGCCCTCTTCCAAGGCCTAAAGATCCTCAAAGAACTAAACATAAGTGAAGCTATTGTTATAGGCGACTCTCAGGTCATTATAAATGCAATGATTTCCAACTCCCTAGCGCTGGATCTTAATCTAGCCAGACTAATATCCAGAATCAAAGGCCTGGAAAACGCTTTTCAGACGCTGAATTACTTTCATGTGTTGAGAACTCATAATAAACAGGCAGACATGGAAGCCAACAAAGCTGCCCTTCTCTCTGCCGGGGTCAAGATAAAAGACGAAGAAGAATCATGGGAACCCATCCCATAAGCTGTTTATTGTCATGTTCTACTGCCTACTTCTAAACAAATTTGTTTGTATCTTCAAGTGGGGGAATATCTCTGAAATCGAAAAATTAGAATCCTTATCAAGGAAGAAGTCTTCAAGTTTTAACAGCACTCTCACTCTTAGCAGAGAGATGCAATAGGACACAGAAGTCTTCAATGTAATCAGATTTTCGGCTTTCAAGCCAAGGTGAATATAAATACCCCATAATTGTTTCTGTCAAAACAATACAATATATATTATTAAATAATTTAATTAATAATATATTAATTAATAACGAATGTTAAGAATTAATATTATTATTAACTTTAAATATAAGCCTAATATATTATTTAAAGTAAATATTAAAACATAAATGCCGTAATCTATATATTTACAAGCTAAACTAAATTAAAAATCTAAAATTAATATGTGAAATAGTATTTTAAAATATTGAACAATAAACAAATATTACTTTTAAAGTTATTAAAAATCCAGAATAAATATTAAACTTTAAAATTCAAAATAATCATTAAATATTAAGACTTTAATCTAAAATTAAATACTAACAATATTACATTAAATATATAGATTATGAATTAATATTTTTAAAAAATATTAATATTGTATTTTAAAAAGGGCAACCAAATCTACATAGTAAATGATGAAATAGACGTTCTAGTTGGATTGAAAAACTAGATACAAATGACAAAGTAGACATTGAAAAACTAGATACAAATGACAAAGTAGACATCTTAATTGTTTCATACCTTTCAAATTTCAATAATTAAACAAAGTCGTGGAAAGCTAGCTACAAGCCCTTGTTATATATTCTTATTATTAATCTATATTTTTAATTAAAACATATTGCCTAAACATATGCCTGCTCCACACTTATTACACATTTAGTTTTAGGTTGGCCACTTTGATCAAATATATTAAATAATTTTATAAAGTGAAACTTTACAAATTATTAACATTTATTTATTGCAAAAAAAAATATTAGCATTTATTTAGAATATTATTGCTTGTGATTTTCAACATCTTATAAGGCCATACCTTGGACACTTTACTCTAATGTATGTTATTGCATTTATCTACTATAAGACAATCATGTCTAAATCTGCAGCAGCACACATGCTTGCTATTGCACTTATCAACGATGGGACAATCATGTTGTTCCTTTCTGGGCGGTTCCAAGTTACCAGGAAGTTAACTTGACTTCGTGACGTGGCAAATCATTTTTCCATTGAACTAGTTACAGAATTTCTGATTCCACCAAAGTTGAATTATATTATAGATGTATATGACGTGGACTCCCACCATTGGTTCAAAGTGCGGAAACCCGAGAGACTAAATTGTCACTACTTTTAATTATTTTCGTTATTAATATTATTAATGGTCTCAGTAATCTCATTCTTGTTTTTAATGGTTTCAATAAAGATCCAATTTGTATTTGATTATTTTCATATTTTTTATTAAAAAATTCTTAAAAAAAATTGTGGCTTTTTAATATTATTAATAATAAAAAGAGTTAAATTGGAATTTTAGTAATTTTGAAATAGTTCATATATAACACAATATATATAGATATATAAAAATTCTATTTTTTCTCAAATATTTAAATTATAGATACGTCTTATTCAAAAACTTCAATTTTTATTGAATAGGTGTGAATTTTGAGAAGATTTTTCGGCGAAAATCACATAGAGATACCATTGTGGTTCATCGTCAGGGCAAGTTGAATGCAAGTTGAATGAACAGATCTCACTTTGCATCACAGAAGCCTAAATTCATAAGCCTAAATTCATTAGGTGTGAATTTTATTTATCTTTATTTATTTATTTATTTATTTTATGGAAATCGCGATATTCTTTTAAAAAAATATTAGTTGTTTTGTAATCAATTTGTTTATATATGGAACTCTGATTTTCCAACATGTGCGTATGATTACCTTAATTTACAAATACCCAAATACCTCAATTTACCTATCATTGAAATCTAAATTAACCCAATTTTAAATTTTAATACTAACTTGAATTTAATATTTTTACTTTAATTTATTTACATTTAAACTAAGGGGCAGGCACTAACTACTATGTAGCCTTTGTTCAATTTTCATAATGTTTTAAAGTTTTTTCGATATTAAATGTTTAAATAACTTTAAATTAATTTATATTTGGAAAAAAAATGTATTTTTATTATTAATAGGGAGAAATTTTGATATTTTTTTAATTTAAAATTTTGCAATATATATATATTATATAAGTAAATTAGGTTGGGGTTAGCACTTCTATTGGATGTAAGAACTATCTACCCATTTGTGGATGTTATCATCAACATTATGCAAAATTATAAAACTTAAAAATTAAGATTGTAAAAACAAATTGCAATTTATTCCATGACACTTAATTGTCAATTAACCTAGGCCTCGTTAGTTGGAAAAATAATTATTCTATTTTTCCATTGAATTCAATTTTGACAAGTAATCTATTGAATTTTTAATAGATATATTGTTAATTAAATTTATTCAAATTTTGTTATTAAGCATTTTTATAGCATTAAGATTTTATTCAATTTTTAACTTTTAATTTAAATAAATAATTAAAATATTTTCATTTTGGATAAATATTTTATTATATTCTAAATTGAAATATACATAAAATAGTATAATATCCTAGATCATTCTTTGGCTAGGGAGACCAAATCATAACCAAAATTACACTCTACGCAAAGAGGCATTAGATATCAAAATAGTCATAGAAACCAAAAGACTAAGATTTAAACTGAAACCTAGGCCAAGTAGGCCGGCAGAACAAATTATAAGATCAGAGTACAAAATAAATAAGGGTATGATAGTGATTAACTAGAGGGAGTAAAATCGGTGGCGATAACTTGAATTGGGTCTTCATTATTTCCAATATTACTGTCAATCGAAGGAGGAATATCCAAATGTTGTTCAATGCAATCCAAACATTGGTCTAGGTCCATTGGATGTCAATAAAAGTGTTCCAAAGAGTGACGAATCTCAACTATGTGCTCAAATTGATCCATCGAAATGCAAACCAAGAGAAACTTTTAATGTGAATATAAGTCGATGGAATACATGTATTGGTTTAAGTGACCTCAAGCGTGGCCCACATCTGATACCTAGTCATCCAGCTCAGCAAGAATCTCAGTATTTGAGATTTGTTGTTGCATTGAGGCTCTTTCACATTCAAAACAAGTGATTTCTTCCCGAATGGGGTCATGAGTGAGCTCCCGGAATCTAGTGGTTGTTTCTTCCGGGTATTGGTGGGTACGAGAGTGACCCCGAGAAGCTTGCTCCCATTAAAACGTCTCCCTTGGAAAACACGTGCCTATTGTAAATTGAAACCTAGGCCAAGTAGGCCAGCAAAACAAACTACAAGATCAGAGTACAAAATAAACAAGGGTATGACAGGCATTAACCATAGGGATCATAATCAGTGGCGATAACCTGAATTAGGCCTTCATTGTTGTCGGGATTAATGCTAGTCGAAGGAGGAAAGCCCAAATGTTGTTCGATGCAATCCAAACATTGGTCTAGGTCCATTGGATGTCAATAAAAGTGTTCTAAAGAGTGATGAATCTTAACTATGTGCTCAAATAAATCCATCAAAATGAAACCCAAGAGAAACTTTTGGTGCCAATACAAGTCTATGGAATACATGTATTGATTTAAGCGACCTCGAGTGTGGCCCACATCTGGTACCCAACCAGCCAACTCAACACAAATCTAGGTATTTGAGATTTGTTGTTGCGTTGAGGCTCTTTCACATTCAAAACAAGTGATTTCTTCCCTAATGGGGTCAAGAGTGAGCTCCCAAAATATAATGGTTGTTTCTTCCATGCGTTGGTGGGTACGTGAGTGACCCCGAGAAGCTTGCTCCCAATAAAACATCTCCCCTTGGCAGATGCGTGCCTATTGTTGAGGCATGGGGAAAGAAACAAGGACATAACCCAAAGGTCAAAGGAACAGGGGAGAAGGCAGGTGGTCAAGAAAGAGGGGCGATGTAAGGAGGGGTCATGAAGAGATGGCAAGAGACAAAATACAACCATAAAGTCAAGAAAGCAAGAGAGGAAAGAAGACAACAGAGAGGGTGAGTTAACAAGTCGTAGAAAAGGCCAAGGGTGACTAGAGTGGCACACTTGTGGATGTGCAATAGTAACAAGGGCAAGCCAAAGAAATCATATAAGTCAGCAACTGAAAAGAAGCTACAGAGGGACAATTTAATCGCAGGAGTACCGAAAGGAGAGTCTGATAATAAAGCACATTCAAAAAAGGAAATGGGACCATGGAAAGGTTTTGTACTAGAGATGAATTTGATGCCCATCAAAGATTATCGACACCTGAAACGATTGGTCATGACCTTGCTTGGAGGATCTGCTTCAGAAACCATTGGATGCATAACAATTTGAAGTGGAAAAGGAAATAACAATTTCACCTCAGTGTGCCATAGAGCCAAATGCATCGAGTCGTTGAATCTCCGTCCAAGGAAAGGGGAAGTACCAATTAAGAGATGATAAGTGAGGATTCAGAGTAAGGGGATTGGGTCAGGATGAAGCTCACAAAAGTGGGTCGACTAGTGCCCACCGAATGAATTATAAAGACGCATAGGTGGGATAATAAATAGAAGAATCTAGAACCCATGCCATCCAAAATTGAACAAGAGAATGAGTAATAATTGTGGGAGGGAGGTGGTGGATGACATAGGAGGTAAATTAAAATTCACACGAGTTAGGCCATGGCAGGCCTGGTGATACTAATTGTAATCAATGTTGGTGGCATAAATTTATCACAATTCCAATGGCTAACAAAGCACTTGCATGAGGTTTCTCGGATGCAGTAGAATATGAAACATGGTTATGGGGGCATGCTGTCATATCCCTAGCCACTTGGCTTGGTGAGACGGTGGAACCTGCCCTTTTTTGCAATCTCATCACCCCATCCAAAAAAATACTTAATTTATTTTTATATTAAAGAGATAACTTTATTTTTTTTAAAGGAGCAGGTAGCTTATATTAATCAAAATATGGTATATGGGCCATAACCCTTACAATCATAGACAAAATATCATCTTTTATGCTCCATTATTGTTCAAAAAGAGTTCTACTGCTACCCTGCTTGTAACGTACTATACCTCTAACAAAATTTATGTTATACGATCTCCAAAAAGAGCCATTATATAATTATGTTTGACATAACATTCAATAAGGAAAGTTTCTAAAAGATAACTACATTCCTGGTTTTTCATCTGCAACTTCATTCTCATTTTCTTCCTATGCCTGCATCTGAATTTCTGGAAGTTGCTTCTCAGGCTCACTTGACGGAATTGTTCCTAAAGAGGATGGCTCCTATAAGCTTGGGACCTCCTTCAAAACTCCCACTATTGTTGCCTCTACCGCAACCTCGATTCCATTAACCTTCAGAGTCAAATTATCAACTTTGGTGGATAATATTTCCACCAAAAGGCGAATCCACTAAATATCGTTGTGCAACGCTTCCATTTTCCTTGAAACCACCAAGAAATAGGCACGTGCCTCAAAAAAAATTACTCCTTGACCTTATCCAGCATGCCAATGCGTTTCTCCACCGTGAGCACTGGCTACTCCAAACTTTCACCATGCTCAACATTCAATGACACCATGCTCCTTTGCAAACAAAATTTGACAAATATTTTATGCAACTCCATCCTTGACGCTTGCCATTTATAGTAGGTGAAGAGTCCCACTCCTTTCGCAATTGCGATTAGAGAGAATTAAATGTTTTTGAACTCCAAAAATTGACTGCAATTACCAGTTCTATAGAACATATCCCTCACCTGATGCTTGGTCTAATCACATTTACTCCTCAAATGGATGGACGAGATACAAGCCTGAGGAGAGTTATATCCCAATGCACAAGCACAGTGGTGATGACACCATATGTCTTCACTCATGATGAGAGCTTTGGTAATTAACCACCTGGAGGGATGATTTGTCTCTGTCTCCAAAGCCATGAGCCGTCGAACCATCACCTTCTTTAACAATTCTTCAGGAATGGTATTTAAAACCGAGGAATGTGTCGAAGCTTTCTCTTGTTGACTTGTCCTAAGGTATATCTTCCCAACCATCAAACTATTAATCCTCTCAATCATCATGGAATATATTGGAATGATAATGTGCCTTGATCTAAGAGAAGAGAGCCTTGCTCAAGGCCTACCCCCATATTGGCTTGTTCATCTACAATATTATCATTTTCTCTTTAACATGGTAGAAGGATATAGATTCAAATTTTTGGATTTGAAACCATATTCGCTCATCTAAGGGGACCACATATTTTTGGACCATAGATTTTGCTTTATGGAATCTATGAATAACTAGCCTTGAGTCTCCCATTACATTGATATGATAGATTATCCTTTCTAGCACTATTTTTAATCCTTGCAACAAATCAAATTCTTTTGCTTGATTATTGGTGGTTGTCCCTAAGCCCCATGCAAATTTCATCTTGGTTTCTTCATTGGGGCTTATTAACACCTCTCCCACTCCTGCCTCCCCCAGATATCCTTTGTTGTGTCATCAAAGAATAATTTATCCCTTCCAAGATAGTTGCACCATATTCATAACTGGTCCTTCTCTAGTCTAATTGCTTATCATGGGATTTGAGTCTTAAAGTTGTCATGATGATGAATGAGAGTAATAGATTGGTTCCATTCCACTAAGCTCCTCCCTTTCATCGAGGTCAAGGCCTTTAGAGGGCATGACCTCAAACAATAACTATGTTGCCTTCATAACTGTTGTAGATGGATCAGGGTTAATACTCTAGAATATCGTTGTATTACGCGACATCCAAATGGACCAGCACATATAATTTGGGAGGAAAACCCAACTTTGGATGATGATTGAGTCAGCTTTACATTTCCAAGAGTATAAATACCTCCATCTCTCAAACATATCTTTCCAGTTTTGGGGAATGAATTGAAGCGAAATGATTTGTTTTATGGCAAGACTCCATACCTCAACGGTGAAGGGGCATTGGAAGAAGATGTGTTGTATATTCTCCTATGTTGCTTTTCACAACACACACCTTGAGGGACGTTGGATTTTCCGTTATCTTAAATTCTTTGTTGTCAAGATCTTCCCATGAACTAACCCCAACAGAAAATTTAACTTTAGGTAATCCATCTTATTCCATATTTTACCCCGAATCTTGGACAGAGGGGGATGGGGGAGGCATGAAATTAGGATTTAATAACCTTCCTTCACATATAGAAGGTATATTTCCCTCCCTTCCATATTATTTTATTAGATTTATTAGTGGAAACTGGTGCCGAGAATTTTAGAGCTCTTCTAAGAGCTTTCCACTGCGGAAAAAGATGTGTTGGCACATTGAAACACTACCAAGATTTAAATGAGCCTTCCTGGTCCCATTTTGATATGTATGCTAACCTTTGAAGGTTGTGATCCTCCATCCAAGTTACCAACTCTGAAAAATTAGTATCTTCACATAAATATGTGGCGTAGGGGATCTGATATTTCCATAATTAGATGTGCTTCCCATTACCAGATTCTCATCCCAAATGTTGCAAAACTACAAGGTCTACTACTTTACAAACCTTCCAAATCTTCGAGCCGCCTAACTCCCAGGATTCATTCTTTGGTCTGAGCAGCTTATTTTTAAGGAAATATTTCCTCAAGAATGCAATCTTCCACCACTCTTTCAATTATGAGCGAAGTCTCCATATGAGTTTTTCTCCTAGGGCCAAATTTGTATACTCTGGTTCTCTGATTGCTAGCCCTCCATATTTCTTTGGGAGCCTCACTATATTCTAATTTATTAAGCTAAAATAACGTTCATTCCCCTTCCCTCCTTGCCACAAAAACCTTCTAATCATGCTACTTATCTGATGGTATATTCCTTTAGGAGTGAGCAACCCAGATCCAACACACATTAGGAGTGAGGATAGAATCGATTTTATAAGGACCGCCTTCCCTGCTACATTTAACCACTGAGCACCCCACGAGAAGATTATTTTCTTGGTATTTTGTATGACTAATTCCAAGTCTTCATTACTTGAAGAACCCAAAGAATTTGGAAAGCCTAAATAAGTAAAGCATTTCCAGTTTCTTGCTACCAAGAACCCTAACACTCGAGCAATCTCCTATAGGACAACTTTGGAACAATTCCAACCATACAAATGACTCTTTATTTTATTAATAATCCCTCTATACAAGTGAAAATAGGATTCCAATATATTTTGAACCTTATTTCTATAAGATTGGAGGCCCCTCCAATCAAGATTGTGTCATCTGCAATTTGGGAATGATTTATTTCTTTAACATTTCTTGTGATACTTAATCGTGGGAGACTTCCTTCACTCCTAGCCAGTTCTAAATTTATGCTTAGACTTTCTGCCATTATAATATATAATAGAGGAGAAAGGGGGCAACCTTTCCTCAAACCTCTCGGAGTTGATAAGAAAGGGGTGGGTATTCTGTTAAATAGTGGAGCTATCCAAGATGCACCAATATATGCTTTAATCCATTGCACAAATTATTGACAGAACCCCAACTTTTCCATAATGAGAAAGAGTAAAGATTGATTCACCCTATCAAAGGCATTGGCCAAATCAAGCTTGATCATCATTCATGTTTCTCCAGCTTCTTTGCTTGAATGAATTGCTTCTTGTACCAATACTATATTGTCAATAATATTCCTTTGTTGCATAATTCCTCGATACTTCTCGGTTATGAAGGAGGGAAGAAATTTCTTCATTCGATTAGCTATCACCTTTGTTAAGATCTTGTAAGTTGCATGACCTAGAGAAATGGGATGAAATTGTGAAAACATAACAGGATATTATTCTTTGGGCATAAGGGCGAGGAAGGCAAAATTTATTCCTCCACCCCATTTTTTTTAACCCTTGAATTATTTAGCATAGGCGATCTCTTTTTATCAAAGGCCAGAAGGATCAATAGAAATTTATTGAGAATCCATTTGGCCCTGGAGCCTTATATGGATCTAAGGCCCAAATTACTTCCACCACCTCTTCCTCTTCTATTGGCTTGATTAGATCCATGTTCTCCGCCTGCGAGATAACATTAGGGAGATCCCTTCAAAAATTGATCACCTGATCCATTAGAATGGGGTCGGCCTTGTATAATGATTGAAAATAATTATAAGCCTCCAATTTGATGTCTTGAAAGGTGGTGGTCCTTGGTCTTCCTTCTAGAGATATTTCTTTGACTTGATTTTTGGATTATCGAGTCGAGCTTGCTTGTGGAAGAAGGCAGTGTTCAAATCACTAGCCTCCAACCACAAGCTTCTCGACTTTAGCCTCCGTAATTCCTCTTTGTTTTCGCTTGTTGAGAATATATTCCTAGTTAAATCTCGTTCTTTTTTCAGATGTTCTACTTCAACCTTGGTTGATTCCATAACCCTGTGATGCTCTTCTAATTGACATACTAGATCTAGCCTTTCTTTCCCCCGATCGGCTTATAATTTCGTTTTATCCATTTTCTTCAGGCATTTTAGAAAGATCAAAGTTTACTTTCCCATACAAATGTCGGAGAGCCTTTAACTTGGGTAAGTTAGGCCTAGTGGATCTACAAATGTCGAAGAGCCTTTAATTGGGTTAAGTTAGGTTTGATGGATCATATCCACCACTCCTTCCTCCTGAATCCATGTCGGATTGAGACAAAAGAGAATTGGACCCAAATTTTCTTCTTTCTCCATTTGTAGATATATAGGGTGACGATTTGATTCCCCTTGTGCTATGATGAATTATGTGCACTCTAACCCTTTTAAAAGCCAATTTGAATGCATTAAAAATCTATCCATATTGGTCACTATATGATTATCCTCTTCTTGACGATTGGTCCAGGTATATTTTTCAACTTTAGCAGCTACATAAAAAAGATCCCATTCTGCTATCACATCCTCCATATGTTCTCTGAAAGGATCTCTTACAATACTTCCTCATATTTTATCTGTCGAACTTAAAATAGTGTTAAAATCACCTCCTATCACCGCATTTTGATGCATACCTTTAGATTTGAGCTCCTCCAATGAGTCCCAAAATTCAACCTTCTTGCCATATAAGACTGGAGCATATAAATTTACCACCAGGATGAGTTCTCATGTATCCTTGAGCTCCAATAGGACCATTATCCAGTGTTGTGATGTCTTAAATTCAACACAAGACAAGTTATCTTTCGCCCAAAGGGTGCATAATCCTCCTAACGCACCTTTCAAACTTTGATCTATTCTGACACTTCCTCTCCATACTATGTCCATCATCCTGATAGCCTATTTATCTTCTAACTTGGTTTCCTGAATAAATAAGACCCAAGATATCTCCTGCTTGATCAGATCTTTGATTGCTACTGATTTTATGGGGCTCCCTAGACCCCTTATGTTCCAAGATAAGACTTTCATTTGGAAGTAGGGATTTGAGCCCCTCCCCCATTTGGACCCGTTGAACCTTTACCTCCTTTTTCCTTTGAGAATATCTAAGATTATAGGTTGGCTGCCCATTTTCTTATTATGATCCACTTATCATTCTTTGAATGTTTTTCTTTGTGGCCTGCCAACTTTCTTCTTTGTATTCTTTGTTACATGATTGCTTCCTTCGTCAGCCCATACTAAATTCTGGGCCATATGACAAGTGATCATCTTGATTATTTATTTTGCTACACTGACACTAGGGATTTTGAGGGGATTTTAGGTTAAGCAGGACATGGAGTCCCCTTCAGAATTAGATTCGGGGCCTGTGGAGGGCTTCCTTCATTAATCTCCCCTTCTTCAAATTCCTCAGCCTCCTCTTCATTCACATGTTCTTCTACCTCTTGACTTGCAATTGGATCTCTTGTTCCTTCCTCATTATTATTTCTCAAGGCATTGAATGGGTTCAAGGAGGTTGAAGCCACATTATTTCCTTAGGAGGGGATTTTGATGCAACATTATTACCTTTCCCACTTTTCCTTTGGGTTTTGTTGGTACCATTCTAAGCCCTTTTTCCCATTCCAAAACATGACCATTTCCTACCATAATGGGAAAAGTGGCCATACTCATGGCAGTATCTTCATTTGAAGGGGATCTTCTCATAATCCAAGATCTGTCGATGTTTCCAGTCTCATAGGGTTAGATTTATTTTTGCAAGTAATCATTTCTCTAAATCCACCTCCACGCAGATTTTTACATAAGAAAATTGAGACCTTTTAGGCTTTGTCTTGTCTATGTAGCGGCCTACTCCATTTCTGATAGCCCTAAGGCAATCGCCACTCCAACACGACAAAGGGAGCCTTGGAAACCTGACCCATACTGGAATAACAATTGGGACATCCTCATTTCGATTGAAGTCCAACGCCCATTTATTCAAGTACATTCCCCTCGAGCTGAAGAAATAATGTCTATTACGGAAGATCACATCATGGTCCTCTTTTAGCTCAAATAAGAAGGCAAAAATTGTTTTCCTACATCATACAAGAGCTATATTCCCTTTCATCATTGATCTCCAGTTCTTATCTATCCATATTTCCATGGATCTCGACGAGGAACATATACCTATAAATTTCTGATTAGTTCTCACTTTAAATACGCCAGAGATGTTCTTCGGGCTCCAACCAAGACGACAATGTCATGGATATCATCATTTTGTTTAACAAAACGTGACTGTTGTGTTGCAGTCTTCGACTGTTTTGACAGAGAAGCCACTAGGGCCTGAAAGGTCGTCACTTCTTCCTCTGCCGAGGGGGATGAGTGCAAGGGAGGTGAGGGAGAGACAGGGGGGGAAGGAGCCCCCTCCTCTGCAACCATTGGGAGCTAGGGTTTCATATGGCGAGGGCTCAAAGAAGATGATGAAGGTTTCCTAAAATAATAATAATTTTAACCAAATCCAATTTTTAATTTTAAAAACGATTTTATAAAATGTCCTTTTATAATTTTTTATTATTAATATTAATGTCTATCGTCTTAGTAATGTTTTTTTTTGTAGGCTTGGTGGGATTACATCTTCATCATGTCCAATATATCACCCCGATCGGGGCGGGGAATTGAAACGGTGACTTCACATCAAGGAGTGCCTTAACAGAGCACATGATCACCATCTATCCAAGACCCCATGGACTATCATCTTAGTAATGTTGAATGATGCTTTTAAAAATTTAATGCGGGGAAGAATATGCTATAGAAATTTGAAACTCATGCGCTGTAAAATCTAAATGTTATTTTATTAAATTTAATAGGCTTTAAAATACAAATATTTTTAGTTTTTAATATATATATTATATATATATATATATATCCACAAAATTTAAAATAAATATTAATTAATTAATTCAATTTTTATATCATTTAATGTGTTAGGTTAAGTTTTTATCATCTAATCTAAATACTTTTAAACTCAACATTGTAAATATAACATACAAAATATTTAATATTGTATTGATTAATTGTCAAATTCAATTATATCTGTGTTTGAAAGTAGCTTAAGTAATAGATGTAATGGTTTTTTTCGGGCTTTTTTCCTTATCAATTTTGCGCAAAATTTATTAGGGATTTTTAAGAATTATAAGTTTAAGTTGTTTAATATGCAAAGTTTGAGTGGCTCAAGGGTTTCTTAGGTGTTGAATCCATTTACACATTCACAAGTACAATTTAAACAAGAAAAAATCACAATCTTAATCGAAATTGTATTGTTGATTCCAACCAAAAAACCATTTCATCTATTAGTTAAACTCTTCCCTCTCTAAATACATAATAATTAAGTGTCAATTTCTTAAATTATTATATTTATAAAATTTTAAATTTATCCTCTTATTATAAAAATGTGGTTTCACTTCATCTTAACAAATTCTCACTATATTTTTATTTTTAATCATAAAGTATTTGAAGATGTTATTTACAACATTATAAAGAATATTTATATAGTATATTTGAGGCATTTTTTTTTAACATAAATGAGTAATGGTTATATTAAATATGTGCTCGGTCGCAACAAATACACGAGGAATTTATTACATTGCATCATTTTCAGAGAATCTTTTACTAAGGGATTGACTATCAAATTAAAAAAACTACCAAAAGAAAAGACTATGATATCTAACTGACATAAATATATTCGACGCAATTAAGATAACAAAAGGAAAGACTTTTAGAAAGATCTCATTAAAGACGAAAGAAGACAACTTCCTTTGCGACCTTGTTTAAGTCAAATTTCAGGTTGGAAGAGTCTAAGCTAGAAGTAGAGTTGGAAATGTCCTAGTTCCCTGGAGCTTGGCCATTGAGCTTTAGGTTGTCGAGTTGTCTTCTTATAGCATCAAGTTCATCGTCCTGGTAGGAGAGTTTGTTTTTGAGAGTCTGAAGTTCTTCAGTGATAAAAATGAGAAAATTGTCTTGTTGATAAATTTGACGTTTTAATTCCAAATTTTCCATCTGTATGGCTTCCATATGCTTACTACATGCATTGCAAGCTTTGGAACTTCCAGAGGTTGTTGAACCGCTAAGACTAATAGACATGATTGATGATATAGTGGGAGTGGTCCAAGGGGGCAAGAGAGGTTGATCTCGACTTGTGTAGGCCTTCCTTGGCACCCCTTGGGTTCTGTTTATTCTTATAGGTAAGAGTTGGATCTTAACATATATATGTTTACTATATAAAAATTATCCACATTAAAATAACATATTATAAAATTTACCATAAACATTATTGTCCATCTAAAGATCTTTGCAAAAATTAAAGTCTTTTTATAACAAATTTTATTATTATTTTTTTATTTTATTAAATTATTTATGTAGTTTTGAATGAAGTTATTATGTACCCCTAAATTTAGTCTTTTTATTTGTTTGATAAACAAAAATATCATTCTCATCCACCTCAATGTTCTATGCTTCTGGTCAATCAACACAACCAACATCCTTTTTCTTTTGTAAGTCAGAGAATTTCATTCACAATAAAAGATTACATCGATGTCTACAACTTTGTGAATTTCTATCAGTCTCAATCTTACTAGATTTGTTGGTTGGTTTATAGTTTACCAAAAAAAAATCATTAGCCAAAAAACATTATGCTTTCCAAAACATAAAATTCCCACAAAACCAAAAGTCTAACAGATTCAAACCACAGTAGGAAACCATCTAGGAGTCATACTTCTCTATGTTCATTCACCCCCATTGGGGTACATTTATCCTCCTCTAGAATAGTATTCACTGATCAAAACTATCTAGGTGGTTGGACACAAGAAAATGGGAACTATAGTTTACATCCCTTTCTTGTCTTCCCCAATTGGCTAGTAGATCAGTTATCTTGTTCTCCATTATTTGGGAATGAGAGGTAATAACATATAGAAATGAGGAGATTAACCTCTGAATATGAGAAATAAGCAATTCCAATCGAAATATCTTGACTAGTTTGGAGGTGGGGGAACCATAGATAAGTTTCTATATTGTAGAAATAGCCAATTGAGAGTCCTCGTCCACCTGCAGTTTTGAATAACCTATGTTATTTTCTTGTTGTAGACCATGCTCAAGAGAAAGGAATTCAGCTACATTATTGTAGGTTGTGCAACAATTACCTGTATATACCCTTAATGTATTCCCATTCCAATCTCTAAAAATACCTCCATATCCAACTGATCATGAGTTCCCTTTTAAAGCCCCATCAAAATTTGACTTAATAAAACCTTAGGGAGGGGGAAGGTAAAATGGGTCGAGGAGGAATTTGAAGATGGAAGAGCCCTAGGCTTGCTAGGGCCAATCATGGATTGATTAATTTCCAAATAATTCACAATGTAAGCCTCTTGTTGGTTAACTTTCCAATCTTAATGGGACCAAGGCTCAGACAAGACTATATCCTTAATATACCTCTTGATAGTTTTCTAGACTTGTTCATTAGATGTCATCATGTTATTAAAAATCCTCCATTTACACTCTTTCCACATACTCCAAAGAACAAATCCTACCATTAAGACCCATGCTCTGTTAACAATTGGATTTTTAAAGAGAGTAAAGCACCAATTCTCTAGAGTTTCTAATAAACTGTTTGGCGATTTGTCCGAGTGGACAAACATATAGAGGACTCTATTCTAGATATCCTCTATAAAAGGGAAGGTATTTAAAAGGTGTTCCATTTTTTAATCCTGATCCTCGCAGAGATGGCAAAATTATGGGCCAAGGAGTCCCTTTTTGCGAATGTGATCCCACGTAAGAAGCTTTTTCCTACCCATAAGCCACAAGAAATATGCTACTTTTGGCCATAGATTATGAGTCCAAATCCTATGCCAGATTGGCTCTCTAGGAAGATTTGGATGACCTGCCAATGTGGAATAAGTCTCCTTTAGGGAAAACATGCCTTTCATTTGATGACCCCAACTAAATTTATTAGGGTCTTGAGCGAGATGAATCTTGCGATCCTGAAGATCCTGAGCCAAGATTGCCCACAAACTTAATGCTTTATTATTCAACCAATGCCCTTGGGATTTAAATACTCTCCATGAATTAGAGGTTCCGTTATCTCTCCAACAATCCCCAATTTTAAATGCTCCTTGATCCCGAGTATAGTTTTTTAGATCCCTGAGGTTGTCCCAGTTGTCCAAGCAAGGATGTTGCTTCCAAGCTTCTTTCCAAAATAAAGTTGTTTTTTCATCTTGGATTTCCCAGAAGGTGTGATCTTGGATTAATTGTTTATATTCCTCGGCTAGATTCCATATCGATCATCCATTTAGGAAAGCTCAAGTTCTGAGCTTATCAACTTGGGAGCTAGATTGGCTATATTTTTTGCTCCAAATTTGTTTCCATGACTCTTGTCCCCCTTGGATCTAGCACCCCCATAACCACTTGTTAAGTATTTCTAGATCTCACACCCCAAGACCCCTAGCTAGCTTAGGTAAGCAGACCTTTTCCCATTCCACCAAAACCCACTTCTTAGTATGTTTAGCTCCTTACCACAAAAACTTACGGAATGTAATGACTCCTCCCCTCATATATACCCACTTTCACCAACTTACTCGGGGTAAACATGATATGAGGAGCTATTATGATAAGACTCGACTAAACTTGTTGATTGGGAAAGGAATATAACTTACACTAAACTTGTAGCCTAATGGTTAATCCCTATAGAAAATGAGTCCTAAATAACTAGCTAAGAAGGGGGGGGCGAGATTTGTTGCCTTCTTCCCACAGGAATTTTCAGGTTGGTCTTTAAACCCAATTTAGCCTCCTAGGTGACCTTAAGGAAGTGGAATCGATGAAAACCCACAAAACATACCTTCTATACCTACTATAGGACTCTCATAAGCCTTCCCAGTCATCCCCATGACCATTCCCTTAGTCCCACTGAGCTTTTAGTGCATCAAATCCCTGGACGTTCCCTTGATATAGACAAGGGTGCATCTGGGAGGCTCTAGTCACTCCCAGAGCAAGGCATGGGTGCGACTGGGTACTTTTCTCCTTAATCTTATGCCGAGACTCTGGGATTTGGGCCACTTTTCAAGCCCAGAATCCAGTTCACTACCCAAAAGCCCCTGTAGCTTCCAAAATCCATGATTTACATGAAAACAAGACTTGCAAGCCAAAAACTGGCTCTAGGACTAGGCCTGACTATCCCCAATCAGGACTGACATTCTGTCAAACACTTGGCATCAATGCAATCTACAGGACATGAATACAAAACAAAGCCTAAATGATTGATAACTTATATGAGACTTGACAAGAAGGATCACCGCCCTCTTCCCTTAACTATTTTGACATAAATACACGAAATAACCATGGTTATAACTAGTCATATAACCATGCTTATAACCATAATTAAACCATGTAAATAAAAATGAAATATCAACCATTAAGGCCATATAATAATAAGTGCAAAAACAAGATAACTTATCTTTTATTAAACATAGGCAAGAGCCAACCAGGTTTGGGACTTTCACATACGACTCGACCATAAACATGGTCGAACCAAATATTTCTTTCATCCAGTCACCCCCGTGCCATATTCCAAGCATGAATGTGGGATCTCATGGATAAATCAATCCAAAAACAACTAAGGGAATCCAGAGTTTGAACCACCTCCACCCTCACCAAACCATGATCTCACCAAAACCGACAACGAGATCACAAAACCAAACCAAGCTTGGAATGCCTCTGGACTCCATCACTATCCTTGAGGGTATTTTTGTCTCCTTATATCTCAGGCTTTACCGCAATACACACCAGATCACTAGGCCCTAAACCTAGACTCCACCCTCAGGATTTACCATGTATCCTGACAAAACCAGTCAAGGGATTCCTAGGCCTTTGGGAATTTTCTTGAGACCACCTTTGCCCGGATTCCAAAGCCATCCGACAATTCCAAAGCTAAAAACCGAGAAACAATCCCATCACACCATGGCTATCTAGAAAAAGGTAAGGTAAGGCTGAAAACCACTGTCATAACCTGACAAGACCATGCCACCACCAGCCAGAGAACCAAATACCAAGATGCAAAGCCATGCATGTCAAAACCATCTAGGAAATCACACTTGTAATATGTTACCTACAAGTATTCCTACGGAAGTTGCTTGATCCTGCCCTTTCTTGCTTGCTCTTTCCTTTCCTTTTTTTTCCTTATCCTTCCTTTGCTTGCTTTTCCATTCCTTGCTCCAAAGCTAGAATGCTCCAAGAAAACTCTAAGTGTCCAAGAGTGTGAGAGAAAGATAATAATGAGAGAGCTTCAAAACTAAACTAACAAAAAGGTTACAAACTGATCCTCATAAGCCTTTTTATCAATGAGGCCTTTATTTTCTTCATTTTCCGTATATTTTGCTCCATTTTCCTCCTCACATGCAATTTGTGACCTTTCACCTTCCTTTTCTCCTATTTTCCTTTATTTTCATAAAGATATGTGCCAAAATACCTTTTTTCCTTTTAAATGCCTTAATAATTGCCTTTTCCAATTTCCCTTTGCCATAAACACATCCAGTGATGCCCACTAGGATATCTTTGCCCAACATTCAGCTTGGAATAAGTGTCCCTTAATCGTGGTCTTATTTTGCCTTTATTAACTTTTATTACATGAACTTTTAACCAAAGGTTGTTACACGAAACTTGGATGAGATGGATTTGTAGATGTGTTTGGGGGCTGGTAATGCTAAGAGTTGATATAATAGAAAATCTAGTAGAACATATTTGACAAGGGTCACCCTACCTCCCAATTTCAACGACCGAAAGGCCCAATTGTCCAATATAGTTGTGATCCTCTTAAGAATATCTTGCCATTAAGAAGTGTGCAATGAGTTAGACATAAAAGGAATACCTATAGAGTGAGCAGGAAGACCTCCTATATGCTACATGATTTTGTACTAGCACTATGGTATTAAAAAAAATATACTTGATTTCTCTCCATTTATCATGCTTCAATAGGCTTCCATAAACTTTGTTAATATAGATTACAAGGCTCGTTCATCGTGAATGGAAAGCTCCCCAAAAAGCATAGTATAATCAACAAATTGATGACATGTAATTGGAAAATCTAGACTGAATACTTTAATTCCTTTTAGGATACCTTGTCTCACAACTGCTTTGATGTACCTTCCAAGACCTTCTGTTGCTAGGAAAAATAGGAAAAGAGAGAGTGGATTTCCTTGTCTAAGACCATGAGAGGATCAAAAGGTCTGAGTAGGAGAACCACAAAGCAGGATAGAGAAGAAAGGGGTAGAGATGAGGGATTTGATATAGTTGACCCACTGCAGGGAAACACAAAAGGCAGTAAGGGCCCAAGAAGACAATCCTAATTTAACTTATCATATGCCTTGGCGAGATCAAGTTTAATTAACATATTGACCTTTTCCAGTCTCCTTAAGGAATGGATAACTTCATGAGAAGTTACAATCCCTTCCAAGATTTGACGACCCTCCACAAGACTTGTTTGCCCCAAAGAGATTATCTAGTGGAGTAGAGTTTTAAGATAATTTCCAATCATAGAGGGAATTATTTTATACACTTCATTCACTAGGATCACCAAATTTTTCCTTTATTGGTTATTAAAGTGAGAAAGGTAACATTCAAATTGGACCCTACTAGATTAAGTCTCCGAGACTCTTCAACTAATGCATGTACTTTCACTCTAATGAAAGTATAGAAAGATTTAAAAATATATATTGTAAAGCCTTCAAGACCAACAACCTTGTTGGTCAGCATAGCTTTTATTACCTCCCCTGTTGAATAAAGTGTAACTAGGTTTGGTATTCATAAATGTAATTTTGATCTTTTTACTTTCAAAAGAAAAGAAATATTATTTTTGTAAATTATAAAATGAGTTTCTTGCTCATTACATAGGTCTAACACATGTTGAAGTGCTATAGGAAAGTCAAACAGTCAAAGAAAATATTAAAGATCTCTTCTTGAGCATATATAAATGTATATGAGTCAACCTAGAGTCTAGGTCAACCCTCCAAGACAAGCACAAACCTCTCAAAAGAAGGAAGCCAACAAAATGATGTAAAAGGCAATCATGTTGGCCTCAAAATATATATAAATGTCAAGTCAGCGCATATTTGGAGACACAAGAGTTCATTGTGACATGTTAATATGTGGGTCAAACCACTATAAATAGGAGTGTGAGTTCAGAATTATAGTCAAGGATTTTCGAACATACCTCAGCAAATTCAGATGGCACAGTGAGTACAGGAATTTCGGATAAGTATAGGAGTTTAGGTTTTTGGATGGAAGGATCTCGGTTGTTTTTGGTGATGCCTCAACCTCCTCACAGTCTCAATGAAGCAATGTCTAGGCACGCTGAAACACAGTCCCAGTCATAGCATATGTGTGGTGAAATACACTCTCGGCATACCTCTCTCTCAAGCATACTATCTCGGCATTTTTGTGAAGAAGAGGATCACCCTCAGTATCAGCACACACTTAAGATGAAATTATATTTTGAACATAGAAATAATCACAAAGACACAGTCGCAATCATGAAGAAGATCTTAGTGTATATATATTTATATATATATATATAATATATAATATATAATATTATATATTAATAATATAATTATATATTATTATATATATATATAATATATATATATATATATTATATTGGCATAAAGTTATTTATTTTATATGAAAGGAGGAGTAGCAATGATCTCAGTAACAATGATCTAGTTGTTATGAAGAAGAGCTCGGTAAGGACGTGGAAATGATGTTGCAGTAGTGATGAAGACTTCAATGATGCAATAGTGATGGCCTCAATGGTGCAGCAATGATGATGATCTCAGAGGAGGATTTGTGTCTTGGTCTTGGAGTGGAATAATAGGTAAAGGGTCATGGTCTTGGTATTCATCAATTGGAATCTCTGTAAGAAGAATTTTGTGCGGGCTTTCCTCTCCAAGAGGGAGAGGTTTTGGCCCTGGCATAAAGCCAATATCTTGTGTTCTTGTCTCTTTGTTTTTGGTAACTATTTGATGAATATAACAAGACACACTCTAATAAGAACAAGTGAAGAATGTCCTAAGAAGAAAAATTAAAATATCTCACAAGTAGTTATCATGCTAGAAGAATCACATTAACTCTAATTTCCCTAGATTCTCAACATCAGTTCAGTGCTAAGTTGTTGAAGTCAAAGGAAGGGCAGCAAAAAGAGAGATTCAAGGATCAGATTCAAGAAGGCATCAAATCAAGTTGAAATGCTTTGACAAAATTGAAGGATCAGTCCACAACAATAGCCTACATCAGCAAGGGTTTTTGTCTATGCAATCAAGGAGACAATCTACAACATTAAGATATTTTGTCCCCACAATCATCATCAAAAGGCCACCAAGACTCTCATCAATATTTCTACAAATCAATGAAGCTCAAAGGACCTCAAAATCAAAGACTACATCATCTAGAAGAAGGTCGAAGTCCTAGAAGCAGTCTTGATCTAAACTAAAAAAAAAGGCAGATTGAAGGCAATAAGGCATGGACATCTTCGAAGGATCATCTCCTTACCCTAGAAGAAGATCATTCGAAGAAGCATCAACTCATCCTCATCAAAAGGAGCAACCTTTTCTATTGAGTAAAGGCTCTCTCAATTGTAAGAAGCTCATCCAAGAATAGGCTCTAATATATCTTCTGCAACCATCTTCAAAGCAATCAAGGTGAAGATTTCATCTTCACATGACAAGTAAGTATCTTTTAATTCTATAATAAAGTTTGGTTAAATGAATTCATGATTGCAAGAATATCTATAGGTTGGATGGCTCATCAAGATTCCTTGCATGAATGAGAAGGATGGACATAGTCCTCTAAGTAGCTAAAGTCATTGAACATATCAAAAGATCTCTTATGAATTCATGGAAAGGGATACCTATGAAAGATCCCCTCATATAGCGACATTGGATACATCAAAGAAATGTATATGATAAACTCATTCTGTGAAGGTGAAATGAAGAAGGTCACATAAAATCTGATCTACATGAAAGTAATGGTATCAAAGGATGTAGGATATCTCCAGAAGGTCTCACCTAAAAAATATAGGAAGGAAATCATCATTGTTCTAACTTATAGGCAAGGTAACAAACTTCCATGAACAAGAACGTTACCTCATTCAACAATTTGTGGTCTCTATGCTAGATAGAGAAAGACAAGTTGATGGAAAAAGTGTTGAAGGTTAAAGGACTCAAACATGTGCATAAAGGAAAGGAAAGGGAGCTCAAACAATACAGAACAGTGATACGGAAAGATTATAAAAAGAAAGTTCATATCACTAGAAAGATGGAGGAAGTTGAAGAAAGGTACAATGGAAAGAGGGAGTAACAAATTTCCACTATGGTTGAGATGGTATCCCTCAGAAAAGGGTCCTATCATAAGCTCCTAAATCTTTATTTACAGATATGACCATGATATTAAGATGCATCGAGGCATATGGAAGCATTAGAAACAAGGTATTGGGACATCACCATGGGAATCATGGAGGAAAAAATACATGGCATTGGACATTGAAGAAAAGGATGAATTCATATAGGACAAGGCTCATCATACAAAAAGGAAACATCTACCAAATGGGGATATAAAAGATCCTCAAGATTCTCTGAAGGAATCCTCATCGAAGGGTTCACTGATCTAGAGAGGAAGCAAGTGTTTCATTAGGAAATCCAACTTATGGAATTCATGAGATGATGGTATGATGACATGAGAAATGAAGCACATCAAGGGAATGAAGATCTTTTAAATCAAGGAAGCTGCTAGAAGAAGCCTAAATGACCTAAAGGTAAAATGATGTATGTATGCTTGTGTTTAATATTATAATGTCATGTCATATGGTTGCAAGTAACATGGATCATTACTTCTATCTTGAAAAGCATGATCAAGAGAAAAAGGATATCCTCCTTTGAAAGGATGCAGGAAGGCATAAGTCACACTAGATGAAATCAACATAATATGTCCTCGTATGAAGTATGAGGTGGTTGACCATAATGAAGAAACTTTGATTAAAAGCTCCTCAGAATGGAATGTGTGAGGAAGGAAGAGATCATGACATATGCAACCCTGATGAAGGCGATCAACATCCAAAAGACCAAGAAGATTTGACTAGGAAATCTCCCGGAAATATATAAAGACTCTGATGGAAGTCTGAAAAAGATGGAGACCCTTGGCTATGGATATGTTTGGGAGATGTGTCAACATGTATGCAGGATGTTGATACCTACAGAAAGATTTCATGATGAAGAGCCATCTCGAAAGGTACAATTTAATTTAATGTTATGTTTTTATTTCATGAATAACATATGGATGAGTTCATGTAGGGCTACTAGCACAAGACTCGTAAGTACAAGTACAACTATCATTCATGTGGAGGATGGAATTTCCTGAAAGAAACATAATAAGGAAGAAGAAGCCATATGACGAAGGTTCTAGATATGTATCAAGAAGACCAATTTCCATGAAGAAAGGAATGACATAATGAAACAAGAAGGAAAGTGATAGATGGCTAATTCCCTACAAGGAAGAAGCTCGACTAAATTTCATGACATCGAGGAAATTGATCAAGCAGCTCAAGGACCCACAAAGAAGAAGTTGTTGATGAAAAAGAGAGTCCCTTGTTAAGAGGGAGCTCTGACAGGTCCCTAATTGAGAGGGAGCTTGGGCAAGTTCTTGGTTAGAGGGAACTTGGGTCCACTCCTTTATAGGAATGGGTATATCCTCCCTAGATAAGAGGGAGAGATAGATACAACAGTCTTGTCTTCACTTGGGAAGAAAGAATGGGAAGATTGGGTAATCATCTGGTATCTGATGCATTTTGAGGATGTATAGAGCATCCAAGATAAGAGTAGGGAAGAGGGCCGATATTCTTTGAGGGTTGGGAACCCAAGATAAGAATAGTCCTAGAAGGTCATACTTAGTGAACGCCCGGGTGGGTATGTACCTTGAGAGACAATGATGAAGGTGTCCCATTAGTCTCGCCAACGTTGTAGCTCATGATCTTGTGGAGAGATGGAGTTGTTAGTCAAGGCCTTGCACTGTGACAATGTTGGTTGATATGATGTTATACATATGGGTTACCAATTTGATTCTTCTTATGAGAAATTCTCCAGATTGAGAATGACCAAGTATGATTATGAATATCACCCTAGTTAAGAGGGAGTGTTGAAGAAAGGGTAACTAGGTTCCGTCTTCATAAATGTAATTTTGATCTTTGTACTTTTAAAAGAAAAGAAATATTATTTTTGTAAATTATAAAATGAGTTTCTTTGCTCATTATGTAGGTATAGCACATGTTGAAGTGCTATAGGAAAGTCAAAGAGTCAAAGAAAATATTAAAGAGCTCTTCTTGAGCATATATAAATGTATATGAGTCAACCTAGAGTCTAGATCAGCCCTACAAGACAAGCACAATCCTCTCAAAACAAGGTAGCCAACAAAACGATGTAAAAGGCAGTCATGTCGGCCTCAAAATATATATAAATGTCAAGTCGGCTCATAGATGGAGACATAGTAGTTAATTGTGACATGTCATATTAATATGTGGTTCAAACCACTATAAATAAGCGTGTGAGTTCAGAATTACAGTCAAGGATTATCGAAAATACCTTTACAACTTCAGATGGCGCAATGAGTACAGGAATTTCAGATAAGTGCAAGAGTTTAGGTTTTCAAATGGAAGGATCTTTGTGGTTTTTGGTGATGCCTCAGCCTCCTCACAGTCTCAATGACGCACTGTCTAGGCATGCTGAAACATGGTCCCAGTCATAGCATATGTGTGGTGAAATACACTCTTGGCATACCTCTCTCTTAAGCATACTATCTCGGCATTTTCTGTGAACAAGAGGATCACCCTCAGTCTCGGCATACACTTAAGATGCAGTTATATTTTTAACATAGAAGTAATCATAAATACAC
This sequence comes from Pinus taeda, assembly GCA_000404065.3. Lineage (NCBI taxonomy): Eukaryota > Viridiplantae > Streptophyta > Pinopsida > Pinales > Pinaceae > Pinus > Pinus taeda. The sequence continues at coordinate 69,183 of APFE030063224.1, forward strand.
AGTCACAAGCATGAATAAGATCGCAGTATATATATCTTAGCATAAAGATATTTGTGTTATCTAAATGGAGGAGCAACAATGATCTTAGTAACGATGATATAGTTGTTATGAAGAAGACCCCGGTAAGGGTGCAACAATGATGTTGCAGTAGTAATGAAGACTTCAATGATGCAACAGTGATGGCCTCAATGGTGCAACAATGATGATGATCTCAGAGGAGGATTGGTGTCTTGGTCTTCGAGTGGAATAATAGGTCAAGGTTCATGGTCTTGGTATTCGTCAATTGGAATCTCTATAAGCAGAATTTTGTGTGGGTTTTCCTCTCCAAGAGGGAGAGGTTTTGGCCCTGGAAGAAAACCAATATCTTGTGTTCTTGTCTCCTTGTTTTTGGTAACTATTTGATGAATATAAGAAGACACACTCTAATAAGAACAAGTGAAGTGTTGGCATTATGTTTCTGGTATGGTTATATGTTACAGATGTTGTACTTGATGGCAACACCCATGGCATGGCTCTCAATATGATGAGAATTAAGAAATACGCAGGAGAAAAGTTCAGGGAATTTTATGCAGAGAAAAGTTTATAAAAGTTTATTTCATGTGGATAAAAGTTCATGGAATTTTATGGAGAGAAAATTTTATTTCATGTGGGAAAACTTACCTTTGGTCCATGGTAGTTAGTCCTTGGAATTTGAACCTATGGTTTTTGGACCATGGCATCTCGAAAAACGTGTTGATCCCTAGTATTGAGTTGATGGTATTGGTTTGTTATGGTTTTGGACCATGGTATTGAGCAAGGCCTAAGACTATAAAAGGAGAAGAAGATCATTAGGCAAACGAATGGAGAAAGTATTGAATATCTGATGAAGGATGAGATCCAGTATGCAGGTTATGGGTTGCTTGATCTAAGCTAAGGAGTGATCTCACAAGTTGATGGAGAACAAGATCTAAGGAGAGATCGGGATCAAATGGTTTGAAATGAACTATCTCTATATGATTGATTATGTTTATTCTAGATCTGCATACTGACGCATGTAATGGAACTGGGTATAACTTAAGTTTGAAATCGCTGCAAGTCATGATTGAATATTTATAGATCTGTACGCGGGTTGGCTTTGGCAAAAGCGCGTATGTACACGGGTTCGGTTTGTCCATGTAGCGTATGCACTTTAGTGCATGATTTTGATGATACAGTTGGTTCTGAATAGTGTTGCAAAGTTCAGGGTTCTGCTCTGTGTTCCAGTGACTGTTTTTATTGACAGGGTTTCAGTATTGGGTGATTCAGAGATTGATTGTATTGCAATGGTGATTGTTTTATGGATCCAGTATGAAAATGTATGAAACATGGTCCGTGGATGATTGTAGGCCGGCACCTACGTACTGGTAAACATATTGGCCAGTACAAGAGCCAAGGGGGTTGTAGCTCCCTTCCAGGAGCAGCTTGAAAACGAGTGAAGGTTGGAGCCTTCAGTAGGTCAGCGCCTACGTACTAGTAAATGGAACAGCTAGTACAAAAGCTAAGAAGGTTGTAGCCTTCTGCAGGTTGAAGCCTGCGTACTGGTAAAGGACTGCACCAGTACATTGTAAAAGAAGTTTCTTATTAATGGAAGATAGAAACAAATT
>APFE030063224.1:84751-115450 GCA_000404065.3 Pinus taeda
TGATATGCAAAAATAATTCAAAGTATAAATAAGGAAGAATTGTTAAAAGGACTAGATAATACTGATTCACCCCCCTCTCAGTATTATTTTCAACATGAAGATTGTGCTAAGAAGAAAAATTAAAATACCTCACAAGTAGTTATCATGTTAGAAGAATCACATTAACTCTAATTGCCCTAGATTCTTCAACATCCTCCACCTCCGAGAAAAATATCTCTCTCATTAGGGCATCATTACCTTTTGAATTTATGATCTTGGGATGTGGACCATGATACGACTGATAGCATTCCTTTTATTAGGACATGACTCCATAAGCATGTCTTGGTAATATGAATCCATTTCATCCTCTACCTCTTCAAGTTGAAGTAGTCTTTGGTCACCCCTTGTTATGAAGGAGAAAATTTGGTTATGTTGATGATGATTAACCATCTCCTTGTGAAATAATTTGGAGTTTTGATCCCCCTCTCATAGCCATTGAAACTGTGATTTCTATCACAACAAAATTTCTTCTTAATTGTGTCTCTACTCCAATTTGTGAATTAATTGCCCCTCTTCCAGGAATAAGTCCTCAGTGCAGTTGTTTTGAATTATTTTTTGTTGAATCTCTTGCATGCGCACTTCCAGGGACTGTTTATTAGAGAATATGTGTCCAAACTCTTCCTTGTTCTAATCCTTTACCTTAGCTTTGAACTCATTTAACTTCAACTAGAAAGTGTGCATTTCATTCCTCCCCTGCATATTAATCTCTTTCCATCACATTCATGCTTTAGATAGGAAATATCGTTTTTGTAGCTAGAATCTCTCGAAGCGAAAAGGGAAATTTCTCGGAGTTGCTTTCAATTCCACATCCAATCAATTGGGCCAATGGCCGCACCCTAAGCATGGGAGAATGTTTGCTTCTACAAATATATCTCGCTCCATAAGATGTCTCGAAACCATAAACTAACCAAGTCGACTAGCTACCTAGTGGCATTACCCTCTACAATTATTCCAAATAAAAATGTCATTATTGGTATCCACATTCGTGACCCTCGGGACTTGGAGGAGCACCCCCAAGAGGTGTGCTTCCATATATAATTGGCGAACACCTCCCTTGTTTTCCTCTAGATTTTTTATTAGGTTAAAATATCCTCCCATGATCCAAAAATCCTTGTTGTGGTAGGTTTTGGTTGTCCAAAGATAAGACAAAAAGGATTCTTTTTTAGCTGGAATTGGTGGTCCATAGACTGTTTTGAAACAAGTTATATCCTTTGCCCCCACATATTGGAATCTTCCAGATATAATACATGGGCATGCAATCCAGCCCTAAAGGAAATTTCCTTATGATTCCAGGCCATTGTTATCCCTCATGTGCTACCTTTAGCATTTAAGGCGATCGAATCACAACCCTTCCAACATCAATCCAAGATATCATTGACTTTCTCATTGGATACTTTTGTTTCTCGAAGAATAATAATCTCTGGATTTTCTCGTGCTATATGATCATGGATGTGTCTTTGTTTACCCTAATTGTTGAGGTCATGTATATTCCAAGTGATAATTTTCATTGAGGAAGGGGTTGAGTGGGGGAAAAATACCTCGAAATCGGAACAACATGCCCTGAGTTGATGAGGAACTCGCCCACATTTTGAATCACTTCATTGGTTATCTACCGACCTTTCTTAGTGCACTACATGATTATCTGCACTTTTCCTTTGGTTGTATGGGAGGAACATTCTATCCCCTGTTTGGTCGATATGCTCTCCCCTTCTTGTTCCTATCAGTGATTCCTCCATTGAAAATTGTTGTAGCAACTACAACCACCCTCCAAAATTTTAGCTCACATGCAAATTTCATAGCTTACCATGGATCCTATGATAGATCGTTCCTTGGTCACTTATTGGTAAGCTGATTATCTCAAGGCCCCCTCCTTGATCTTAAGAGTTGTTCACGTTCTCATATTTATGTAGCAGGTGTCGTCTTTGGGCATGGGGATTATCGTTTGTCATGAAAATGGAATTTTGTTAAGTTTCAAGGGGAAATCTTTGTGTGTGTGAGTTGTTGTCATTACATAGACATGTTTCACACTCACTTCACGCACTCTTGTCACGAAGGTTGTTGCATCAAGTATAGTAAAGTTTTTATGTTCTAGATGGTTTATGTTGTATCACTAAGTGCTCAAGTGTGTGATCACAGTTAAAGTTCCATTGGTCCCACACTTAGCCAGATTTCGGAGTTTCCCGAGCAACCTAGCCTCATCCAGCTTTCTCAAACTCCACACTTATCTTCTGCAACCCCCAAGCATTTTCCCTTGCCTTCTGGAACTGCGCAATGCATAGAGACCCCAGCCTCCCTTTGCATCCAATACTGTGCAATGGTTTCCTCCAATGTCCTTCCCTGAGCTGGAACCCACTATCTCTAGAAATTGCGCAGAGGTGTCCTCCCAGGATCCTATCCCGTAGCAGTGTCCTGCATCCCAAAAACTGCGCAGTGTTGTCCCTAGCTGCCCAGTTTGTCTTGCAACCTGAAATTGCGCAGAGGTTTCCTATCAGAACACCATCCCACAGTAGTTTCTTGCATTCAGAAACTGCACAGCATTGTCCTCAGTTGTCTAGTATGCCTTGCTTTTAGAAACTGTGCAGAGGTGTCCTCCTAGTACATCATCCCGGCAACAGTAACTTCCCACTGAAACTACACAGATGTATCTCTCAGTGATCACAAGGAAGGATGACATGTTAGATGACTCTCAAACAGTTGAGGAGAAGGACCAAGGAATCCAGGTTACGATAAAAGATCAGGATCGCATGAAAACTCCATCGAATGCATAACCATCTAGAGGGTAAGTATGGAAAGCAAATCTCATCCTTTTGAAATACATCTCTTAGTGTAGCTTGAAGTATTGTTCATCATCGTCATATCATTTTATCTTTAATGACATGCATGGTTGCAAGTAGTTAAATTCATTCCATTTGTTTCCTCTATGTGTCTTTCTCCATGTCGCTTGTTGGACCAATGGTCGTCTTTTGGCATATGGATTTATTTGTCATGCTTGCGATCTTCTTCTGGCAATTGCAAAGGTTTGTCTTTATGTGCATGAGTTGTCTTCACTATGAGAATATCGGTCACACTCACACACAAAGTTGTAAGCACAGTCGCACAACTATCGTCACTGAGCACATGTTTTGTCTTGTTGGTCTCTGTTGTCTTGTCATTAAAATATGCTAAGTGTATGATCACATTGTCAGTCTACAAAAACTCACTTGCCTTTGACACTTAGCCTTTTTCCTGAAAATCTACTCGACCAGACAACCTTCTTCAGTCGGACCCCAACTCCGCTGCATTGCGCAGTCTCAACCCTCAGTGACCCTACTTTGCTTCCTAGAATTGTGCAATGCTTGAGGTTGTCCTCCGGGTCAACTGCACTGCGTAATCCTGGAAGTGAGCAGCCTTGCTGCCTCCTAGCACTGTGTAGAAGTTGCATCCAAGCCTGATCCAAACTGCGTTTCCCGTGAGATCAGTTGTCAAAACTCCCTTTGGATTGTGGGAAACTTACACTGCACTCAGACCCGAGACTACACTTCTCTCCAAAAATGCGCAGACATGCCCAGATGATCCCCTGCTGCCCACCCCGCACTACCTTCTGAAACTATGCAGAAATGATGAGCAAGGCCTCTGCTGACTTGCTATGCACTGTCTCTAGAAATTGTGTAGTCCTATCTTGCAGGTCCTTTGCTACCTTGCTTTGCACTACCTCGGGAAACTGTGCAGAGATCCCAACTAGTCTCCTTATGGCTTGTCTTGTCTTCCTCTTGAAAACTGTGCAGTATTTCCTCTACACTTTGTCTTGTCTTCCTCTCAGGAACTACGCAGAACTGACCAACAGTCCCTCTGTAGGCCTGTTATGTCTTCCCTTCAGAAATTGCGCATAAAAGGCCAGCAACCTTGCTCTGTCTTCCCCCTGGAAACTGCGCAAAACAGCCCAATAGTCCCTCTGCAGCCCCGCTTTGTCCTCCCTTTGGAAACAATGCAGAAGTTGTCCCTTTCAATGTCTTATCTCGCAACCAACACTGGTGACTATCACTGCCCGATTCTGCCCCCCAGTGATCACTACACAGTTTTTCCCGGCAGTGCAGACTGAGCTCCAGAATTCCTCATCCCGACCTGAGTTCTGCTCTGTGTAGTTTCAGTGTCCTATCCTCGCTCCCGGTCACCTAGACCTAAACACGGAAAATAATTCATCATGCTAGACTAGGAGATTTTTGGATTTGATGTCGTTCCGTCATGAGTTAATTGTAGGAATAGGTACATTGATGGAACATGGTGAGACGATGAACATGATGAAGAAGGAGTGCATGCTAGAAGACTTGCTTACAGCTGGACGGACATACAAAGCACATCAAGCAGCAAGCGAAAGGATTACATGCATGGAACCATCTTACAAGACCAAGACCATTGGAGACCCCACAACACCAAGATATGCAGAGGTGAAGATAAAGCACGTCCAAGAACACATCTATCACTCAGCAACGCAACAACTTGACATGGACACCACAGTCAGCCAGTACATACCAGCAGTGTCATGTCGAGTTGTGTCATGAGTTTTCTCGGCACATCACTACTATGAGTAGTATATGTTGTACTCAAATGTAATGTAAAGTGAAATTCCAAGTGTCATTAGTGGAATACAAACATTCATATGTAATGTAAAGAGTTATATGTAATGGAGTTGAAGAGACATGAGGGTAGTCCCAAAGTCAAAGGGGAATGTCAAGGGTCACCCCACCCTTCGCTATATATAGAACCTCATAACTCATAGAACATGATTTTGGGAGCCAAGCTTTTGTTAGGCATTGCTTAAAGAGGGCTTGGAGAATATTGTTATTTTAGTTGGACTATTATGTTTTCTTTAGAAATGTATGTTATTTAATTTACGCATTCATGTATGAACTACTTTGTATATTATTGTATGAATCTTGTTGGAATCGTGTTGTTGGTTTAACCCGACACCCTAGATTGTCGACTATTCCGCTTCCAACCCATGATTTCAATCTGCTCATGTGTTCCTTTCAGGATGTGTACTATTACAGTATTCTAAGGAACACACTTCCTTTTCCCCTTCATGTGTTAGAACCCCTATGCATCTCTCTTGACTCGTTGCAAGGTCACACACTTGCCTCCGACAAAGATATCTTGCTTACCTCTACGTGCTACCGTAGTTAAGGCACTATTGTACTACCCATTGTTGGGACTCCTTCTCCAAACGATTTGAGTTCTATTTGGGTATTCTTACGAGGGAGATCCCCTGACATGTTGGTGGGTCCAACACTGTCAACATTTCTCGTGCTAGAAGGAGGGACAGATGACGAGCTGAGCCCTCAAATTTTGTTTTGAATCTCTTCATATCTGTCATGACTTACGCTACATTTAATCCTCCAAGATGTCTATCTTATGGAAATGATTTTGAAGTATCAGGGGAGCCTTGGAATGACTTGCCACATAACAAAGTTGCCTTCACAGGCTTTTATGGAAGGAATGAAATCCATGAGGATTACATTGTCTGTTCGTTGTTCACATTCATGCTTCATGGGCACCCAATGATGTGGTGTGTCACACTACCTGATGCCTCTATTCACTCTTTTGACCAGTTGGTCGAAGAGTTGACACGTGGTTTCAATCAGTATGATCGTAAATAACTCAATAAGAAAATTCTGAAATTACGAAAAGCACCTGATGAATCCCTTGTGAAATTTTGGGAACGCTTTAGTAACCTTGCATATCAAATTCCTGAAGATGAAATTGATTAGAAGTGTCTTCGTGAAAGATTTCAGTATCTTCTTTGCATATCTGAAAATCCACATATCTTAGAATCATTTGAACCCCTCCCAACATACCTTGGTGTTAGAGCTTCCAAATTTAAGACGGACAAGGTTGTTGTCACAAGTGACAGTTCGTCCTCTTCTCATCGAGCAACTCTAGCTCTGCAGTGCAAGGTGGTAGAAGGTGTACACCTATCTGTTTAACTGTCACATCCTCCTAGCATATTTGGCTTACAAGCCTGATTGTTGTCATGATGTCTTGTCTTCTCAATCTTCATCTTCTGGTTCCAATGATCCTCTGAATTGTACTGTGTTGTGTTCTCTTGTTTCAAACTCCACATCTTGTGCTCACGAGGATTAATTTTTCAATGGAGTTGATGTTGTGCATCCAACCTATGTTGTCATTTATGATGAGTGTGTGCGAGAATCTGAAGAAGAACCCGCAGTGTATTGAAGGAAGTGTAACTAGGTTCGGTCTTCATAAATGTAAGTTTTACTTTTTTATTTATTCAAGAAAAGATAAATTATTTGTCAATGAGTTTCCTACTCATTGAATTAGGTCAAGCACATGTTTAATTGCTTCTAGGAAGTCAAGAGTCAATATATTTATGTAATACCCTTTGAGGTCATGTTACACTATGTATAAAATAGTATAAAGATCAAAGGAATACCTCCAAGACAAGTGCAAGTTCCCTCCATGCAGCAACATCCTCCTCAAGAAGAAAAACAAAGAAAATATTGAAGAAATAGTTAAGTCGGCCTAAGGACATCTAGTCGGCCTAAAGGAGGGACAATCCTATATATATATAGGTTGTCCACTTCTCCAAAGATAGAGAAGATCATCTTTGAAATCAGCGAGTAAGTGCAGCCAAGTAAAAGGTGGAAAAGTCAAGTTTAACGAAGCCTCTAGAGAAGCGAAGAAGGAGGGAAGATAACCGAAGGATAAAGGATTGTTTTAGGGTAAGTTATAGCCACACGTGTGAGGAATAGAAGGGCTAACTACGGTCACTACAAAAGCAACATTAAGGTTTCTCATCCATCATTGTTTAGGCTTCAAACTAAGCCTATTAGGCCTCCTATCCAAGCAAAGAGGGAAGGACATCAAGTGAAGTAAGAAGGAAGAAAACCGAAGTATAAGGCACTGTTTCTAAGGCTAGAAATAGTCACACGTGCGAGGTACAGTGAGGAAAACCTGCGACATCACAGCAGCTAGAAAGTAGTTCATGAATTATCATTGTTTGGGTGAAATATCAAGTCTACAAAGTCTTCCAAGTCTAGCGAAGGAGTCTCATCTATAATGAATGAAAAAAGAGCCCTGATTCTCTAAGGTTCCTACTATACATAACTAAACTAGGGATGTTGTTCTGATGCACCAGTTTGTAGACCTATCTAAAGAAGAACCTCGTTGGTCAAGGGAAGGGTGTCTTCATGAGTGAAGATCATCTCTAAGAAAACAGGAATCATATCACATCAAGAATCTCACATGAGCAAGAACTATCTCTAGACAAAGATCAAGGAAGGAGGACGAAGTCCTGGGAAGCAAAGTGCCAGAAGAAGGAAGTTTATGTGCCGGGAACAAAGTGCAGAACAGAGGAAGGACTTGACTTGTGCTTGGAGGACATCCTAATCAAGGGTCTAGGGTTTTGCATTATTCAATAAAGAAGCTTCAATAAGAGAAACTTACTAAAGGGTTTTACTCTCAAGAGAAGAGAGGTTTTGGCCCTAGTAGAGAGCCAACATCTTGTGTTGTTTTTTCTTATGTTTTGGTAGCAGTTTGATGAAGTAAACACACATGCATTAATAATAAGAAGAAGAATATTAAGCTAACAAGGAAAAGGTAAAAACGATCCACAAATTGTTATCAAGTAATGAAGAATCACACTACACTTATTTTCCCTAGATTCTTCAACATGATGAAGGATGACTTCCTTCCATCCATGCCTCATCCACTCTATCCTGGCATCTTTTGTGATTCTACCACTTTTGGTTTTACTTGTGAAAACTCATCGTCGGATGTTTCTACTTCCGATCATTCACAGGACACAACAGATGTCACTCTGTCATTGCATTGTGGAGATGACACATCTTTCTCTAAAAATCCATTCAATCTTTCATTTTTCATTTCGGAAATGTAGAGGGTGAAACATCCTTGTTTCTCATCAACCCCTCTGCATGATTCGTCAGATCATGAGGATGTTGATTAACATCTTGAATTTTCTTATCGTGGTTTTCATGATCTCCTTACTCCTTCATTCGATCACACCTCGATGTTCATCTTTCTAAGCCACCGATCTTTGATGATCTACCTACTAATGAAGTGGAAACTCCTCAAGCTATCAAGCCACTTCAACTTGCACTGATGGTTACGTCAGGCACTCGTTGTCCTGAGGTCAGTTCCACTTCCAATCAGACATCTATTGAAACACCCCAGGCTCCTCATCACTCTCCTGTTTGCATTTAAGATCAATCTAGTTCACAGATTTCACTCCCTCCACCAGTATCACACGATCCTATCGCCCATGCACTAGAGAAGTCTTACACAACAAGCACTCTTGCGAAACGTAAGTTTTCTTCCTTTATCATGTTTTCTCATTCTTCAAGGTCAAAAGAGTGTATGTGCTCATCGTCCATGCATGGTGTGTTGCAACACGATGGTACGTCTGCAGAATGTTTGTCTTGCGCATTTACTCTTTTATTTTTTGTGGACGCTTTTAAACTTCGAGCATGTTGATCGTCACTGCCTTATCTTCTTTTTTTGTTGGTTTACATGCTTATCTTTCTTGTCTACCATGCCTTCACCAACATGAGCCAACAAATGCGTCGGTGGCTGCATTGGAAATATCAATTTATGTGAGTAGGCCCATACACTGCTTAGTTTAGGAGTAGGAGTAGTGTTTGCTTTCTTGTTTTCTTGCTTGCTTGTTTTCTTGCTTGCTTGTTTTCTTGGCTTTCATGATTTGATTTCATTTACTTCTGCCCTTTGTTTGGTTTTTGTTTGCTTGTTTTCACCCATAGGTTAGCTTCACATGAAACCGTGTTTGGTAGTTGATACGAGTTGGGAAAAAGATAAGAGGACTTATACAACTATTAACATTTGGTTATCTATTTATTCCCTCTCTTTATGATGATCTTGCATTCTTTAGTCGATGATACCCTGATGGAAAATACATTATGTTCAGAGTGAGTCTTGGTGAAAACACAACGCTTGGACTTTTAACTAGTATCGCCTACTCTAATTAGTTTTCTATATTCGGTTAACCCTTGCCAGATCAGTCAAGTAGAGTAAGGTGAGAGGGGAAACCTTCACAAGTATTTCAGAGGTATATATAACATAATTATCTGAAGGGACAACCTCTTCTCCTATCAATAATTCGGGATCACTCTTTCGCCTCATGAAAAATAAATAATGCCTATGCACATTTCTCTTAAAATGAAAATGAAAATATAAGTCAGGCGAAATAAGAGAAATGCTTCCTATGCAGAGAAGTGATGCAAGTAACTCCGTCGAGGTACCGACCACGCTCACTGGCAGCGGATCGATGCTTGTGTTCCCACATGACTCGATCGAGGTACTGTCCAGGCCTGCTGGCAGCAAAGCAATACCAGAGATGAAGCTAAAACTATGACAATTATATTACTTGTGCATCAATATACCCTTCATCCCCAATCGAAACAACTCAGTTGACTTGGCTCGGTATATGTGCTAACTAATCAATAGAATGGTAGGGACTACGTCTTTCACACAAGCTAGTGAGGAAACCATGACGATCAAAGAATCGAACAATACTTTTGGAAGAGTTAGAATCACTTTCATAAGAAAAGGACCATACAGAGAGTTCGAGTTCTACCAGTGCGTTGGAAATGTTGTAGCGACTACAACCACCCACCAAAATTTTGGCTCCCATGCAAATTTCGGAGCCTACCATGGATCCTACGATCGATCGTTCCTTGGTCACTTATTGGTAAGTTGATGATCTCAAGCCCCCCTCCTTGATCTTAAGAGTTGTTCACGTTCTCATATTTATGTAGAAAGTGTCGTCTTTGGGCATAGGGATTATCTTTTATCATGCAAAGGGAAGTTTTTTCTACTTCAAGGGGAAATCTTTGTGTGTGTGAGTTGTTCTCATTACATAGACATGTTTCACACTCACTTCATGCACTCTTGTCACGAAGGTTGTTGCATCAAGCAGAGTATGTTTTATATGTTTTGGATGGTCTATGTTGTGTCAATAAGTGTTCAAGTGTGTCATCACAGTTAAAGTTATATCACTGTTCACATCAGTTCCATTGATCCCACACCTAGCCATATTCTAGAGTTTCCCAAGCAACCTAGCCTCATCCAGCTTTCTGGAACTCCACACATCACTTATGCAACCCTCAAGCTTTTTCCCTAACCTCCTGGACCTGTGTAATGCATAGAGACCCTGGCCTCCCTTGGCATCCAATACTGCGCAGTGATTTCCTCCAGTGTCCTTCCCTCAGTCGGAACTCACTGTCTCCATAAACTGCACAGAGATGTCCTCCTCGGACCCCATCCACAGCAGTGTCCTGCAATCCCAAAACTGCGCAGTGTTGTCCCTAGTTGCCCAGTCTGTCTTGCAACCTAAAACTGCGTAGAGGTGTCCTATTAGGACCCTATCCCACAACAATGTCTTGGATTCAGAAACTGCGCAGTGTTGTCCTCAAATTTCTAGTCTGCCTTGCATCCAGAAATTACGCAGACGTGTCCTCCCAAGACATCAACCTGACAACAGTCACTGCCCACTGAAAATGTGCAGATGTATCTCTTACTGATCAAAAGGAAGGATGACACGCTAGATGAATCTTGAGGATTTGAGGAGAAGGACCAAGGAACCCAGGTTATGATAAAATATCGGGACCGCATGAAAACTGTCGAATGCAAAACCATCTAGAGGGTAAGTATGGTAAGCAAAGATCATCCTTTTGAAATACATCTCTTATTTTAGTTTGAGGTATTGTTGATCATCGTCATACCATTTTTTATTCAATGACATGCATGGTTGCAAGTAGTGAAAGTCATTCCATGTGTTTCCTCTATGTGTCTTGCTACCTGTCGCTTGTTGGACCAGTGGTTGTCTTTTGGCATATGGATTGCTTTGTAATGCTTGTGATCTTGTTCTGGTGATTTCAAAGGTTTGTCTTTATGTGCATGAGTTGTCTTCGCTCTATGAACATTGGTCACACTCACAAACAAATATGTAAGCACAGTCGCGCAAGTGTTGTCACGGTCATCCGAAGGGCTATCTCAAGTGTCGCACTTGTAGCTCTTAGCTTTAAGACAATTTCAATGAGCACACATTTTGTCTTGTTGGTTTGTGTTATATTGTCATTAAAATATGTTAAGTGTATGATCACATTGTCAGTCTGCACAAACTCACTTTCTTTTGATACTTAGCCATTTTCCTGAAAGTTTGCTCGACCGAACGACCTCCTTCAGTCGAACCCCGACTAAGTTACACTGCGCAGTCTCAGCCCTTAGTAACCTTGCTCTGCTACCCAGAGCTGCATAGTGCTTGAGGTTGTCCTCCAGGTCAATTGCACTGCACAATTCTGGAAGTAAGCAGCCTATCTGCCTCCTAGAACTTCGCAGAAGTTGCCTCCAAGCCTGATCCAAACTGTGTTTCCTGCAAGATCAATTGTCAAGCATCCCTCTCGACTGCCATAAACTTTCAGTTCACTTAGACCCGGGGTTGCATTTCTCTCCAAAAATGCACAGACATGCCCAACTGATTCCCCTACTGCTCGCCCCGCACTGCCTTCATAAACTGCGCATAAATGATTGGCAAGGCCTATGTTGCCTAGCTTTGGTCCGTCTCCAAAAATTGGGCAGTGTTGTATGGCAGGTCCTCTGCTCACTTGCTCTACACTGCCTCAGGAAACTTTGGAGACTTCTCAGTTGGTTTCCCTGTGGCCTATCTTATATTCCTCTTGAAAATTGTGCAGCAGTTCCCCTGCACTCTATCTTTGTCTTCCTCCCAAGCACTGAGCAGAACTGACCATCAGTCTTGTTCTGTCTTCCCTTTAGAAATTGTGCAGAAATGACCAACATCCTTGCTCTGTCTTCCCCCTATAAATTGTGCAGAACTGCCCAAAAGTCCCTCTGTAGCCCCGCTCTTTCCTTCCTTTGGAAACTGTGCAGAAGTTGTTCCTTTCAAGGTCTCATCTCATAGTCGACACTAGTGATTGTCACTACCTCATTTTGCCTCCCAGTGATCACTGTGAAATTTTTCCCGACAGTGCAGACCGAGCTCCGTAATTCCTCATCCTGACCTGACTTGTGCTTTATGCAGTTTCAGTGTCTTGTTGTCCTCCCTCCTGGTCACCTGGACTCGAACATGGAAAAAAATGCATCATGTTATATTGGGACATTTTTGGATTTGGTGTCATCCCATCATGAGTGAATTGCATGAACAAGTACATTGATGGAACAAGGAGATACGAAAAACAGGATGAAGAAAGAGCGCATGCTAGAAGACTTTCTTGTAGTTGGATGGATGTATAAAGCACATCAAGCAGCAAGCGAAAGGAGTACATGCATAGAACCATCTTGCAAGACCAAGACCATTCGAGACCCTGCAACACCAAGTTGTGCGGAAGTGAAGACAAAGCACGTCCAAGAACACATCTATCACTCAACAGTACAACAGTTTGACATGGATACCACAGTTAGCGAGCACATGCCAACAGTTTCATGTCAAGTTGTGTCATGAATTGTCTCAACCATATCACTGCTATGAGTCGTATTTATTGTAATCAAATGTAACGTAAAGTGAAATTCCAAGTGTCATTAGTGGGATAAAAACATTCATATGTAATGTAAAGAGTTATATGTAATGAAGTTGAAGAGTCATGAGGGTAGTCAAAGGGGAATGTCAAGGGTCACCCCGCCCTTTGCTATATATAGAACCTCGTAACTCATAAAACAGACTTTTGGGAGCTAAGCTTTTTCTAGGCATTGCTTAGAGAGGGCTTGTAGAGTATTGTGATGAGCCTTGGCTTCTCCACAGTGCAAAGCAAGTACATCTCTTTGGAGGCGCAGGCGGTGTTGACTGTAATGTTCCACTATTGGGGCTAGTGGTTGTCATGGTTGTATGTATGGATCGAAATTTCACTTTATATATATATGACAGAGCCAACACGTTTTCATGCATATGTTGTTATTGTAGTTGGAATATTTTGGGTTCTTTAGCAATGTATGTTATTTAACTTACGCATTCATGTATGAACTACTTTGTATATGATTGTATGAATCTTGTTGGAATCGTGTTGTTGGTTTAACCCGTCACCCTGGATTGTGGACTATTCCTCTTCCAACATGTGATGTCATTCTGCTTGTGTGTTCCTTTTAGGTTGTGCACTATTATAGGCTTCTAAGGGACACACTTCCTTTACCCCTTCGTGTGTTAGAACCCCCATGCATCTCTCTTGACTAGTTGCAAGGTCACATACTTGCATCTGACAAAGATATCTTACTTGACTCTGCATGCTACCGTAGTCAAGGCACTATTGTACTACCCACTATTGCGACTCCTACTCCAAATGGTCTGAGTTCTGGTTGAGATTTTTTACTCAGGTGATCCCCTGACATGTTGGCGGGTCCAGCACAATCAACACAAATATAGCTGATAATTTCTATTTTTTTGCTCCATCAGAATGACTTCAAGATCTACTTGAGACCATGTCTTTATGGTATCAACCATTGTACACTCATCCTCATTGAGGGTTTCCTAAGTGTCTTCCATAACCAACTATTTATTTGTAGTTACGTCTTTTATCTCTGGTGTTTCTGATGGGGCTTCATAAGATTTTCTTTTATGTGTAGGTTTCTACTGAGAAGTGTTGCCCGATTTCTTAACTTCCATGAGGGTCTTCGGTAAAGAATTATTCTTGTCTGAATCCACCAGTGTCGAGAACTTGCTTTCCACTAGAGTTTCCTTTGCAACCACTTGTGTTTTTTGTGGTGGCTAATCTAGTTTCAATTTGGGGTTTTTTCCTTTTATACTAGTGACTTTATATAATCCCTCTGGATTCTCTCACGAAATATTCTCTTGTGCCTTTGCTTGCGCTATTGGGAAGTTTCTAATTATATGGTCGTATTCATGGAAATGTTAACATTTGAAGGGAATGTGCTCATAATCCAATGGTTGAGTCCAGATTTCATCATGATTCTCAATCTCAATTGATTCAGGTAATGGCTTGAAAATTTTCATATTAACACAGATTCTTATATACGAGGAATAACAATGTCTCTTAATAACTTCAAATATTTCACAAAATCACCTATGGAGTTACCAATGCCCTCGAGAATATTCGACTCCTATAGTTACCAATGCCCTCGAGAATATTCGACTCCTATAATTCTTTTGGAAATGAGAACAATCGAATCCAAAATCAATTTGTGATAAACATTCTTTCTCATGATTATAACACTCCTCCCAAAATCGCACGAATAGACTTGTGTTATTAAAGAAATACAAGCCATTTTAAAAGACCTTCTTCTTATCCTCCAAATTAGAAATATTATTGTAAAAAATTGTTTGGCTATCAGGCAAAGATCTATTTGGCCCTTATGTTGCCACTTTGTTTGAATCCATGTCACCAAATCACGCTCCCTTGGACAAATTCCCATGAATTTTCAAATGAATGTGTGGTCCTTGATTTATTGTTGTGAATGCTCCAACCTGTTATTTGGCACCATGAAATTAGGGTTTTTTGTTGCCGTTGGCAAACACCTCCCTTTGAGGTAGGATTACCATTGAGCTCCAAGTACTGGATTTCAATTATTGTAGTTACTGCCCACAAAGGATTTGTTAGACATTAGGTTCAGTGCTCCTCGTGTGTTCCACAACATGAACTAACTGCCTCTCTTGGATCCTACCTTTGTTGATTGTAGTGAATATTAATTCTTGTAGGTTTTGGTCTAACAACAATCATGATTGTAACAAGGGGTATCACAGTGACATGTCTCTAGTTTGAAACTCACTCAATTCTCACTAGGAGGAGATTGTTGTCCATTGGGTTCGATACTCCCCGTGTGTTCCGTGACATGGATTAACCGCCTCTCGTGGATCTTAACTCTAGTTATTATAGCAGAGAATAATGTATGGGGTTTTGGTCTAATGATAATTGTGATTCCAACAGGATCCATCTCCCCCTACAGTAGGTTTGTGAGAGCCAGTAATAATGTTTCTATAGGGGGGATCTCATCCTGACTTCTTCAACTCCAAAACTGCGTATTTGACTTGCTCAGTCTAGCTTGAACTGCACATTCTGTAGTCTCAAGGCTTAGACCTGACCCTTGATTGCCTGAGCTACAAAATTGCATAGTCACTGATCCTCTTCCTCATCCTACCAACCAGTTATGGCTCAGTCAGTGGATCATCATGTAGCATCTTAGATTAGGGGTTTATCGAACCGATATTGACTTGTCATGATTGAATTGCAGATGCAGGTACGCTATCATGCTATGAGAAGATGATGATGAAGGAGATGGAGAAGGATACAATGTTATAAGACACTTCATTAGATGCAAAGACAAGTTGATCAATCAAGAGGAAGCAAAAAGACATCAAATTGAGACAACAGTATTGAAGACTCCTCATCTCTAATCCATTTGGAGGACAAATAAGAAGATTGTTATTCATATTTTAGAAGACAAAAAGTAAGCAACAACAAATAATGGCTCGACATTTCCATGACATCATGCAGTCCATGTCATTGTTCTCATGTCACGTCATGTCATGAGTCATCATATGCCACATCATTTTGTGGAATATGTAATTCAATATTGGAGAAACGTAATGTAAAGCAGAAGTCCAAGAGTCATTCATGTAATGTCAAAAGTCATGTAGGAAGTCAAAAGGTCATAGAGAAGTCAAACAGTCATGAGGGTAGTCCAAGAGTCACAAGGGAGGTGAAGGATCACCCCATTTGCTATATATACACCCTCATTGTACAAGCAAAGGACTTTTCACCTTGGCTCCTCCTACGAGGCATTGGAGAGGAAGATAGTTGTTTTGGAGGAGCAAGGGACTGCTCTAATGCTCCACTATTGGGGCTAGTGGTGTTCACTATCTTGATGTATCTTGGAATTTTTACTTAAGTCAGAAGCTTGTTGAGCCAACATGCTTTCATGCATATGTAATGAATATTGTATGACTATTCTTTGAATGTTTTCGATGTATGTTGTTTTCATCTATACTAAGGGAATACAACTATTTCGATGGCTTTGGTACTTATCTTGTTGAAGGTGTGTTATATTTTCTTTAACAATCGTTGCTTCCTTGTGAACTATTTCATTGGTTGATAAATGATTCAATCATAGGTATATGCTCATGTGCCTTTTCTAGATTAGTAATATTACTTGTCTTTAAAGGGCCCACTTTTCTCTCCCTTTCGATAAAAGGACTTTGATACTTTCCTCAACTGAACATTTCACAAGGCATACTCACTTGCTAATCTGAAAATAACTATGTATTACTCTCTTGTGTTGAACTTTGTAGCCAAGCCAAATCTATAAGAATATATGGAAACCGGGTCGATACTCTAGATGGGGCTCCTATTCCAAATGGTGAGAGGTCTAATTGGGACTTCACATTGAGGAGAACCCCTTGGTTGATGGATTTCCAACACCATCAACAAATGGCGCTAGAAGGAGGGCCAAATGACAAGTTGTGCCTGTTGAGTCTATTTTGAATATCTTATCTTAAATGGCTCATCCTAAAATTATATTCCCTGGGTGTTTTTCTAACCTATCCCTTGGTAAAATTTCAATCCCCGCTAAGCCACTTTATCACATGTCGTAATTGAATTTTGTTGATGAGGATGGAACGTCCACAAGCGAGCAAATTTCTGATTTTCTTAAATTTTCTGAATATTACGAAATTGGTGATGAAGGTTTTGCATGTGTAACTTTATTCCTCACCCTTCAAGGTCGTGTTAATCGATGGTGAAATACCTTACCATCTGCTTCCATCCATTATTTTCATCATTTCCTCCAGGAGATTTATCAAGCCTTTGATAGTTCTGATTACTGATATGTTCTTAAAAGAATTAATCAGTTAAGAATGAAGCCAAATGAATCAGTTCAGGATTTCTCTAATCGATTCCTTCACCTTTGTTGTGAATTTCCTAAGGAAGATACATATTAGGATTTCTTGAAACAAAAGTCTTAGCGTTTGGTTCATATCTCTTTTCACAATGAACTTGAACCTCCTGATGTTTCTACTCTTGCAAATCATGAGACACCTCTAATTTCAGAGGAGGAATTTACTACTCCTTTTGTTCGTTGTTCTCCTACTTTTCCAATTCCAATAAGGGTACCTTCATGCGATGATACTAAAGTTGGGAAATCTTCACGTCAAATTGCTAATCCATCTTCCCATCCTCCTTCCACTTTTCATGATTCAAATTCAATAGAGGAAATATCGGAATGGATCATCAAGCCTATGGTGAAAGCAATTTTTTCCATTCCTCAAGATGGTATTAACACTCATAACTTTATTCTTGAATTTGACTTAGATTTCTGATACACTCTATCATCTACGTGCCATGACTCTTTGTACCATGATCCTCTTTATCAATATGCTCCACCAGATAGTTTTTCACACTCTCTTGATTTCCAAGTTGTTGGTCCAAATTGTGATTAGGTTCAAGGTAGTCACATTTCACAGCTAAAGAAGAAAAAAAGTGAAGATTATTTCAATATTTCTTGTCTTTTTCAAAATCCTCCATGTGAAGATGGTGTTACCTCATTCTTGGTTGATATTGAATATGGTAATCTTGGTAGTCAATCAAATGTGACAAGTTTTCCTAATCAATCTCAAGTCTTTGGAAACAATCATTTTGATGAATATGATTTCGTCGACACATATTATGATGAATGCCCAAGTGCACCAATTGATCTTTCAGTTTCTCAAGAAGATTCTATTTCGAAAGATTTAGATCTTAAATTTATTATGACTACTTCTTCCTCTTCACCTCCCTATCCTTTGTGCTCTATTCTTTACAATGCATCAACTTGTGATGGAGACTCGCAATGCTCTTCAAGTTTGTTATCTCATGAGTTGAATATTGAGATGACACAGGATAGTGAGAATATCCATGATGAAGAAGAAAGCGAAGAAACTATAGAGTATCCACTTCATCCCTTATAATGTCTTATTTTGTATGGGGGGAATTCTTTGAATTAGTGTGATCATGAGATTTCTTTGATTCATATATATTTAGATTTGTGATCAGAAGAATATTATGACTTGAGTAATATGTTTGTTGAAGTTGAAAAATATGATCAAACCAATTATGTAGATAGTTTTTATCCAAGTAATGGTGATCCTATTAACTTAATCGATAGTAGTTGTCCACATGTAATTTATGATATGACTTAGTTTATAAAATGTTCTTATCTGTCTTTTCAAAGTTCCAAAACTTGTCATGAAGTCGAGGCACTTCAACTCTCGTTGATGGTTATGTTAGGTTCTCACAATCATAGTAAAAATCCTAAACCATGTCAAATATGGATCTTCTGGCACAATTCTTTCATTTGTATTATTTCACTGCATGCAAAATTGTTCTTGATGGATTTTGGGATTTCTCAAGATTGAGTTTCTGATCATACTGTTGTAGCGAATTATCTCCATGCAAGGATTTTGTATTTAACTCAAGTTTGGAATGTGTTTCTCTCATAGAGTTATGGAATTGTGAACCTGATCATTGGAAAGACTATCTTCGGCTAAAGGAATCATGTCTATCAAGCTCATTTCTTAATAGTCAACTCCTGGATTTTCTTGCGAATGTTATATTGCAAATGTTTCCCTTCATGGGACCTAAAATCCTCTTGAGTGATAATGAATGCATGAGTTATTTAGCGAATCAAATTCTTCTTCACTCATTATATCCTGACCGATTTATGTGTTGGCATCCATTTTCACTTATTTCGATGATTATGATGTTAGTGCAATATGTTCACATTGATTAATCTCTATGGTTTTTCTCACTATTCGGGTACTTTTCAAGCAGCTGAGGCACTTCATCCTTCACTAATGATTATGTTAGGCCCCCACTATCTCTACAAGCCTTCTGAATTTGATCAGATTAATTTTCCTTACAAGATTCTCATCCTAATCTCAAGCCTTTAATTGCAAATTCATCTTTTCAAGATTCTCAAGAGGAATGTTCTGAGTTTCATGATGCAATCTCTAAATGGTTGGAGAAATCTTACCTGACAAGATCTGTCGTGAATAACAAGTTTCGATATTTCCTCATGCTTGCTAAGAAGTACAGTGCAAATGAAGATACGTTCGCAAGAATCTTCCAAGATCTGTTTAACTGTGGTCTTCGTAAAAAAGGTAAGAATGCGAACTGGTTAGAAGTAGTGGTTGTGACACATCTTTCTACCAACAGGAAGCACCTTATTTTTGTTGTGCAAGTTCTTCAATCTCTTATATTTTATGTTGCACATTGTTTCATCTCAGTTTTAATCGACCATATCGTGTGATTGCAGGTCGGGAACAACTACGGTGGATACATTAGAAATTTCATTATACGTGATCCCGCCCTTCTAGCTGGTTAGGTTAGGAGTAGGTCTAGTTGCATATTAGTCTACCTACACATTCATTTTGTATTCATTTTTTGTAGTTTGTCTTGTGCTTTCTCATTTTGGTTTTGCATCTTCTTTTTGGTTAGCCTCCTTTAATTTTGTCCTCCTAGTTTTGTTTCTTTGTTGCGTTTTGTCTTTTGTGTTTTGTTTAATGAGACTTTGCATGAAGGGTGTCCTATATGGGCTCGAAAGACAATGTGGCAAAATAGAAAAGGACTTTGTGACACTATAACATTTGGATAACTCTTTGTTCTTCTTCCTTGTCATGGTTAGACCTTTTGGTCGATGATGTTTCGATGAAAAATATGATCTGTGTGTAAGGAAGTATTGCGTCGAACCATGATCCCCATGTATATTATGGAAACCTCATGCCTACACTTGAGTCTTTATGTTTCAATGTTTTCAGGCTGATCCAATTAAGAAGAGAAGGAAAAGGGGAAAATTTAAACGAGCAAACCAATATAAGAGGTATTATATATGCTTCTCTGAAGGGACAACCTCTCCTGCTCTCAAGAAGTCGGGATCCCTCTTCCACCCATGAAATAAGTAAGTGTCAATGCATAGTCCTATATAAAATAAATAAATAAAGGCTAGAGAAGAGAAAGGCTTCCTCCGCAAAAAGGTGAAGCAAGCAACTCTGTCAGGGTATTGTCTAGGCCTGTTGGCAACGGAGCAACACCAAAGATGAAAAACTATACTCTAAAACTCTAAAGCTCGCGAACTTCATTACCCTTTATTGATTCGAAACATTGTGTGATCATTGATCTTGTGTTTGTATTTAACCGAGTAAAGGGGACTATGTTTATGCATGAGGTAGGTGGGAAATCCATGGTAATTTGAACGATGAATTAATAATCCCCGGAGAACTAGACCCTGCATGAAATAATTGACCAAGGCAGAGAAGTTGGAGATTTACTTATTTGTCGCCAAGTGTTGTCGCTGCAACAAACACCCTCCAAATTTTTTCCTATACTTGAATTTTGGAGCCTACTGTGGATCTTGTGATCGACCTTTCTGTATTCAATTATAGCTTTGTTAAGTCTTTGATCTCTCTTTTCGATTGTAAGTGTCGAATTCACCTACTCACACATGCTAAGTCTGTAATGAATTCATGAGTGCATTCCTTCACACAAGATCGAAGAAGCCTACCACAATCCATCAAGACAGTGCTTGCGCTAGGTTCAATCCATGTCAACAATCAATGTGCACTGACATTGACAATTTCTCACTTATAGTTGTGTTTGTACTTCTATTTTGGTGAGTTTTGCAAACTGTCGCTTTTGTGCACCCTTGCTTTCGTGAGCATTATTTTCATGCTTTTCACTGTTAACTTTCCTTTCTTTCACTCTAATTAGTGTCATTTTCATGTTATCTTCACTCTGGCATGTGTTTCTTTCGCTATCATTTTCATATCACAAGTGTCCTCTTTTGACATTGGTGATCAGGAGCTTAGGACCAAGTGTCGTAAAATGGTCAAAAATGAAAGTACTCAGAACTAGTTTGAACCTAAAAAACCGAATAGAGCTCGTCTTCCTAATTTCGGCACTGCAAACGATTTGGAAAACGGTCACCGTATGAGAAAGTTATGCCAAAAAGAAGAATGGTCCAATAACATTGAAATTTTGAATTTTTTCAAAAAACAAATTAGAATATTCTTTGGAATATTCTGTTTTGGGCAACAAATGGCAGGATGCCATGTGGCAGGCCCGGAGGCCACCATGTGGCCTAAATGACGTCAGCAAGTATGTTGGGCGCATGTTTAGAATTTTTGGCAGTTCTGAGTATTGAACCCGTGACCTACAGTCTACAAGCGCCACGCCTTACCGTTGGGCCACAACGACGGAACTTGAATGCAATGCGGGCGGAATGGAATCTTGGCCCGAAAAACCGTGGGCTTAATTCCTTAAACTGCGTGGCTTATTTTAAACGGTCCCCGCTTATGGATGTTACGTGGTCACATTGCAAGTTTGGCGGGTTTGTATTAAATCAAAAGTCCAGTTAACCCGAATGCTCTGGCGCTAACTCCTATGTAAAACCGCCGACCCATAAACCGTTCACATGCGTCATAAAACCAACAGCAGTTAAGGCAGTTAGAATGGCGGGAATATTGGCGGAGCACCAAATTTGGGCGGTCTCGCCATAATTGGTGGAGCTAACTGAACTTCCACTACAATTAGCTGGAGTTTTTCTAGGGCATATCGGAGAAACTTTAAGGAGCCATAACTTTGGCTAGGAAAGTCCTTTTTGGACGAATTTTATTTTATTTTATTTTGGGTCTCTTCGACCTTCTGAATCCATTGGCATAGGTTTCACAGCCATCTAAGGTCGTTTGTAGGTGTTTTTTCTTCGTGGAAGTTTCAGGAGCCACTAGGGCCAAATCAGTTTGGGACCTGCATTGAGAATTGTGTAGCTAGTGAATGTGGAACGAAGGTCATTCCTGAAGGTTTTCAGTATTCTGAATCCATTTATACTGCTCGTTTTTCCTGTTGAGGCATTCTTCTCACTGTTTAGCTTCAGGGAAGCTTTCAGAGCCACTAGGGCCATTTCAGTGCTTGAGCTATTTGGGGGCTATGTTCATCCATTTTTGGTGATTCAAGAGCCTATGTCTGCTATTTTCGACCTTCTGAGTCTAATGGCAGAGGTTTTTGAACCAATTAAGGTTATCTTCACCTCGAAATTCTCCATGCAAGTTTAAAGGGCCACCAAGGCCAATTGGGGAAAGTACTGTATAAGGTACAATTTCACTGTTTAGTGCTTGGGAAAGCGCATGTTTAGCTAATTCCTATCTTCTGATTCTGTATTTACAATCAGATCTGTCTTTCGAGACACTCATATTCTTGTATTAGCCTTTGTAGCATTTTTAATACAAGAGGACAAGCCTAGTTTGAGAGGCTTGGTCCAGCAGATGTAGCCCAGGAGGGGTGAACTGCTTCATCATTTTGATGTCTTTATTTGCTGAAGATGATATGCTAAACAAAACTGATATAAAGTGTTAAACAACAAATATACATAACTTACATACACACATAATCACCTATTCAGCTGTAGAAAGTTATTTGTCTTATTCCACAAGACATCAAACTTTAAGTATGTGTATGTCAAAGACTTCTAAGTGTTTACTTCGTTATTTCTTTAGGCAGAGCATGTAGAGGGCCAGGTAGCCTCTGGAACTCATCCTCTATTTAGAGGTGACATGTCCAGTGAATGCCCCTACAGTCTATCTCTATATAAGAAATAAGAAGTTTTCACATTTTCAGAGGTCACTTGGAGTGTATAGCTCACATTTGAAATTATGGGAAATCGATACCTTGCACCCTTAAACAAGTACATTCCATTTCCAGATCAATTGGAATTGTCGCTTATCATGTAAAGTGGAGTTTTGGGTTGTTTCAAGGGGAAATCTTTATGATAATGAGTTTTTCTTTTCATTTATACATGTTTCACACTAATTTCCAATGTTTCAAACACTGTTGCACAAGTGTTGTCACTTTTGTCGCAAAGTATATCTTTTGTGTCGCACTTGGTAGGAGCCATCACAAAGTTATTGCATTGAGGTATGTTGTTCATATGTTATGAGTGTTCCTTATCGGGTCATCAAGTGATCTAAGTATTTGATCATGATCAAAATCTCTCTTTTGCTTATCTTCATCTCATTGATCCAACACTTAGTCCAACAGGAAAAACTCCCCAACTAGGACACTCAACCTCATTATGCCTAGCCTGAATTTTTCATTGTGCAGTCTCAGCCCTCAAGCAACACCCTTGTCCCTTGGCATTACACAGTGCATAGTCTTTGCCTTCCAAGACTGTGCACTATGCAATCACAATTCTCAAGCTCAGCCTCTGGCCTCTAAAACTATGCAATATCTCTCTCTTGCCCAACCAAAAATACGCATTGCGCAATCTCAAGGCTCAGGCCTCAGCCTTGAGCTCCTGAACCACGCAATTGCATAATCACCTAGCCTCCTCTGCTTTCTAGAACTACATAATAAATAGAAACATTTCTCAATCCCTCAATCTAGCTCCTTCAACTCCAGAATTGCACAGTTGACTTGCTCAGTCCAGCTAAATTGTGCATTACGTAGTCTCAAGGCTCAAACCTGGCCCTTGATGCCTGAGTTGCACAATCACTAAGCCTCTTCCTCAGCTTGCCACCCAGTTTTGGCTTAGTTAGTGGATCATCATGCAACATCTTAGACTAGGGATTTATCGAATTGATATCTTCTTGTCATGAGTAAATTGCAGATGCATGTACTCTATCATGTTATGACAAGATGATGATGAAGGATATGGAGAAGGAAACCATGCTAGAAGATACTTCATTATCTGCAAAGATATAAGTCGATCAATCAAGAGGGAGCAAAGGGACATCAAATTGAGACAACAGTTGGAGATCAAGTTACACTGAAGACTCCTCATCTCTAAGCCATTTGGAGGACAAAGAAGAAGATCATGATCCATCTTTTAGAAGGCACAAAGCAAGAAACAACAAAGAATGTCTTGACATTGCCATGTCATCATGTAGTCCATGTCATCAGTGTCATGTTATGTCATGTTGCGAGTCATCATCTGCCACATCATTTTGTGGAATATGTAATTCAATATTGGATAAATATAATGTAAAGTGGAAGTTCAAGAGTCATTCATGTAATGTGAAAAGTCATGTAGGAAATCAAAAGATCATAGAGAAGTTGAACAGTCATGAGGGTATTCCAAGAGTCACAAGGGAGGTGAAGGATCACCCCATTTGCTATATATACACCATCATTGAACACCATGGCTCCTCCTACCAGGCATTAGATAGGAAGATGGTTGTTTTGGAGGAGCGAGTGACTGCTCTAATGATCCACTATTGTGGATAGTGGTGTTCACTATATTGATGTATCTTAGAACTTATACTAAATTCAGAACCTCCTTGAGCCAACACGCTTACACGCATATGTTGTGAAAATTGTAAGACTATTCTTTGAATGTTTGCGATGTATGTTGTTTTCATATGTACTTATGAAATTGAACTATTTCGATGGCTTTGGTACTTATCTTGTTGAAGGTGTGTTGTATTTTCTTTAACAATCATTGCTTCCTTGTGAACTATTTTGTTGGTTGATCAATGATTCATTCATAGGTATATGCTCGTGTGCCTTTTCTAGATTAGTAGTATTACTTGTCTTCAAAGGGTCGACTTTTCTCTCCCTTTCGGTAGAAGGACCTTGATACTTTCCGCAATTGAACATTTCACAAGGCATACTCACTTGCCGATCTGAAAATACCTATGTATTACTCTCTTGTGTTGAACTTTGTAGCCAAGACAAATCTATAAGAATATATGGCAACCGGGCTGATACTCTGGATGGGGCTCCTATTCCAAAAAGTGTGAGGTCTAATTGAGACTTCACATCGGGGAGACCCCTTGATTGACAGATTTCCAACACCATCAACACCCTAACAAAGCAATTTTTCACAAAATGTCTTAATTTTCTTTCGTATACCATGGACATTGCTTTTACTAACATAATCAACATTCTTGATTTTTTTATTTTTTTTGCATCCTTCCACCCTTCAATATCTTTATTTTTTATTTTAAAATATTAATATCTTTATTTTTATCTTAAAATATTTGAAATATACATAACAAAAAAATGGCTATGCAAAAGATTCAAAAAACATATATAAATTACATTTAATTTTTTCATAGAAAACACTTTCTATTACACTTATTCATCATTGTTATATTCACGGGCAACCTAGTATTTATTTTCATCTTGGGAAATACAAATTTAATTTCACCTCGGATATCATCATCATATACGCCAACACTAATAAAAGTTGAAGAATTATTATGATATATGTTATTAAACACATAACGAGAGCAAGCTTCGCGTTTGAAGCCCCTGCAGCAAATTGGTATTAGAGCCAGTAACATCTGGTTCATTACAGTTAGTACTCAAAATATATAAGTATCTAAAATGGATAATTCTATAATATCAGTCTCTTTCAGAGAGCTTGAAGCTGAAGAATAAGCTGAAGAAAACCCATTAAGAGATATGTTTGCTTCATCATCTAAAAGGGTTATAAATTCTGTAGAACTTGAATATTTTGAAAGTCAGCCTGCACCTAAGTGGTGCCTGCCCAGTATCTCCTCGTCAAAAGTATATGCTGACTTATCTATGTTCCATCTTAAAGTTGTAACTAGAATATCTATCAAAGAAAGTATTAGTCAAATACAAGAGAACTCAGATTCTGTACAAACACTTTTTCTTTTTGACACTAAGAAACTTTAGGTTGAAGCGAAAAGGCTAAGAACAAAATATTTGCATCTGGGGTGCATAAGGGTAGGGATCAATCCCTTAGTCCATAGAGGATTGAATACTTTTGTTCTTGTCACAGTCAGAGATCTAACACATAACAAGTATTCAGATGCATTGATAGGAGGAATGGTTGCTCCATTATCAAATGGACCAGTATACTTTGATTGCTATCCCAAATTTTCTATATATACATTTGATGAGCACATCAAGGATATTTTACAACTATAGATTCAAACAACAGGGTTTGATATGAAGAAAAAGAGAAATAATATTGTCATTCAAACTCGTGGTTGTTTTATTTATCTTGCAGTTCTCCATGCTCCCAACAAAGAATCCAAATCTAGTGTGGTTGTTCTAACAGATACCCAAAATCAAAAGTTAGGACATCAGATTATTAAATGGAAGGACCTAAGTTTCCCAGAACATTGGGTTGTTGATAACCCAAAACCTCCAACAATGCAAAAGATTACTTATGTTGATATACTAGGAAGCACCATCATCTGATGTAGTATCCTTTCCTAGAAGATCTACAATAGATCACAGAAGAATCGATTTAGCTTGCAAAGCATCATCCATGTATATTGATCCACAAGTAGTAGATATTGCCAATTCTTTTACACCATCTGTAAATTGCCCTCATATAGATCTATTTGAATATGCTCAGACTGTAAATTTTTCATCCCTGCAACTCATTTGCCCAAGCTGCAATCAAAAGATAAATCTCAGTAGCCTTGTTGATTCTGTCATACATCAGAACCACCATCCAAGGACAGGAGTATCTCCTCCTACAACTTTTGTCACACCGTGTCCAAATCCTAAGTGTTCTAAAATACCTTTCCTTCATGATATTGATCATGTATTAATGATTCATGAGCTTCCATCTTTGGAAAATGAAGATCCCTGCCTCAAAGACATGTTTAACAAAATGCATCCTATTGGTATGCCTCGCTATGGCCTAGGATATCTAGAACAACTTGATGAGATAATCCCTCAATCCAGATTTGACAACTGTGTGCCTTCTCATTGCAAGAAGCCGTCAAAACCAGAAATGCACAAGTTCTTTTCGATTATGGAGGGATGTAGGAAGCATACAATTGATCATCAATGGATGAAAAATATGCTTAATTGGGATTTATACACTCACCCTGAGGCTGAAAGTTTTGACCTTACCACTCCATACCCAGAAAAAAATTAGATTATCCCATGAAAGGAAAACATACATGCAAAAGAACAACGTCTCGTTGTCTTTTTATGAATGGAAGAGGAAGCAGGAAAATACAAATGTACAAATGGCAAATTCTGAATCATCCTCAGCAAAACATTCTTGGACTGCCATAGATGGCAGTAAAATTGAAACTCCTACCACCTTCCCTCCTTACAAAGGCATTGTATTAGGAGAAGCACGAAACAAATTTATTTCCATCTTTATTTAAAAATCAACAACTTATTACAAAAAAAAATAAATAAATTTATGATACATTGTCAATAAAATAAAATATTGATTAACTTTTCTATTTTATATCATTAAATGTAATATTAAACCCCTCATCGAGAATACATATTAACAACAATATAGTTATATAAAAAAAATTCGCAAATTTATGCGTATTATTAATATATTTTGAACAAAAATTAATGTAAAAATCTCCTTAATATATTTTATAATTAAATATATATTAGATATATATATATATTATATATATATATATATATATATATATATATAATATATATATATATATATATTATATATATATATATTATACTACTTTGTTTAAATTAAATACTATTTAAAACACATATAATATTATTTATGGAGTTGTTTTTAGTGTGACTTTTTGGATTTAAGGTGAAATCTTGATTTGTATTATTTAAACTTGTTTTTTGACTGTATATATAGATTCAACACTCTGAAAAACTGGAGTTACCCATCAATCTTGTGATTTCAATTAATTCCTGCTTGATTTTAGAAAAATTAGACCGTAAAAACCCACGGGAAAACTTCCAAAAAGTAGCACTAAAGACAACTCTTATTATTTATAACACGCTACTTTTATTCATTTTAGATATGTTTTTTGTTTAAATAAAAAACAAAAACAAAACTTAAGTTTGGTTTACCACATAAATTAGTTATAAATCATTATTTATTTTCACTAAAATTTGTATAGTAAAAATCACTTCTCCAACTCACTATGTTGTAATGTCCTATTTTGTCATGTAAAATTTTTGACTCTATCAAATTATATTAAAATTAAATAAAATTAAAATTAATAACGTGAAAACATTTTTACTTAGTCAAAATAAACTAAAATCAATAAATAAAAGTTAAAATAAAAATAACTTCATGGTATTCCCCCATGATATGAGAACTTGTGGTATTAACCCATGGTATTCATGTGGAATATAACATACTTAAAGGGGGGAATTAATCTATCAAACCCCTCAGATGGAAACCTCTTTACGCTTGAGAGGCACGGAACATCTTGTTTAAGTTCTTTAATCTATAGAATTTGAGTGCCCCTGGGCTTTTTAGGATGTTGATTCCATTTATTCATTCAAAAATGTATTTTAAGCAACACAAAATCATGTTCTTGTGTGAAATTGTATGGTGTGATTCGCGTGAAAAAGACTATTTCATTTATAAGTTAGACTATGCCAAATATTTTTACTAAATGAAAATAAAATAAAAATAATAGAAAAAATGTTAAAATGAAAATAACTTCATGGTTTTCACCATGATATTCATGTATAATATAGCTATTTAAACGGAGGAATTAAACCAGACTAGATCCATCTTGACTCTATATCTACCAAGCCCCTAGAGGAATCAAATCTCTTGAGATGCAAACCTCTTTAAAGTGAAAAGAGATTTGATCCCTTTGGATGCTTGGTAGATCTAGAGTTAAGATGGAATTAGGATGATTTAAAGTGAAAAGAGATTTGAGATCAAGAGTTAAGATGGAATTAAGATGATTTAAAGTGAAAAGAGATTTGATTCTCCATCCCAGTATGGAAGAGATGTTGTAATGTCATGTCCTTGTTAGATATTTCCTAAAAAGAATTGTGTAATGGATTTTCTATCCATCCAACAGTTTAGATGGTTACCCCATCCATCATCACGGACCACAAAGATGATGGCATGCTCAGTTCTATAAAGATTTTGACTCACTCAAATTACATAAAAATTAAAACTAAAATTAAATTAAATTAATAACCTAGAATTTTTTTTTTTGACAGAAACGAGTAGGTTGATGTATTAATTCTTGGCTGGAAAGCCATAATTCAGATTACAAAGAGGTACACAGAGATCAGATTTCTCTTCTATCAGGATCCAATTGACTTCCCCTCTATTGAGCCTGCGATTTTTACTAGTTGTAGTTCTTGTAGCTTTATCTATCTTTCCTAAATTGCTGATACAAACAAACTGCTTCAAAAAAAGACAGTAAAACATTTTAAATAGGCTATTAAGGGATGGGGTCCCAACCTTCGTCTCCATCTCTTAGGAGCGCTCCAGGGGGGAGAAGCATCGCTTTGTTGGCTTCAGCATCGGCTTCTTTATTGTTTTCTCTCTTTACATGAAGGAACTCCAGATTCTGGAAAGTGTTTGTCAGGACTCTAATTCTGCTCAGGAGTCTTGATAATCTTAAATCTGAGGGAGAGGATTTATCCACCATGGCCTTAATTATGGACTGGGAGTCCCCAAAAATAATTGCATCTTTGGTGCCTAGAGAGATGAGCAGCTTGAGTCCCTGGAGGAGAGCCAAGGCTTCAGCTTGAATGCTGGAGTTGAAGCCCACTCCCCAAGCATATCTAGATTCGATTATGCCATCTGCATTTTTAATGACACCACCTGCTCCAGAACTGCCAGGGTTACCTTTTGCGGCACCATCAAAGAAGAGAGTTTTTCTTGCCTTCTTTTTGCATAACTCAACGAGTTCTTCTGTCTTGAGACAGATTTGCAAATGCTTTAGGGGAGGAGGAAGCCTGACTTTGTCAACGAATTGGAGGCCCAGAGAATCTCCCCAAGTTGCGTCTTGATCGCTAAGATCTTCCTTGTCTAACTGATCTCCCACACAGTCCTTCAGGTGACTTTTGATTTTAATCCAGATTATTTTAGGATCGCTCTTTTTATCATTAAAAATCCTTTGGTTTCATTCCAACCAAATGTGCCAGCAGGTCATTTTAGGAAGGGCGAGCCAGGCGGTTTTGATATGAAGGTTCTGAGTGCCACCAGGATACATGCGCTTCCAATTTGCAAACAAGTCTGAGCAATGATTAGGAGGAGTGAAGTCAGAGTTCAGGGGACTTAACACCTCCTTCCAAAGAGCAGCTGCGAATTTGCAGGAGAGCATCAAATGAGCGGTTGTTTCTTCATGGTCTTCGCACAGCGAGCAGCGTGAGGGACCGTTAACGCCTCTTTTGCGAAGTCTGTCTTCAGTCAATATCCTGTGATGGCAAAGAAGCCAGCAAAAGATGTCTATCTTGGGGATCGTTGAATGGGACCAGATCCCCTGCCAAGGCCTTAGATCAGGCGGCACGTTCGGATGCTAAGTGAGCTATTTGTAGCCCTACGAGACTGTGTACTTACCCAGGATCGATCCCCATCCCCGTGCATCTGCTTTACTGATATTTAATGAAGCTTTGCCTTTTAAGTGGGTGAGGAGGTTGGTGTATTCTTTGGACAGATGCGATGGCACCTCAAGATTTCCCCAGCTCTTCCAGTTGTTGTTTTCCCATTGAGATAAGTCCCACAACGTTTTGATGCCAGCTTTATCCATCCAGTCTTTTAACAGTATCAGAGAACGATCATCAGCGATGGGGTCGCTGCCCATAATGCGGTCCTCCCAGATGTCGATACGCTTCCCATTTCTAGGGATCCAGTGTATGTGTTGCTTGATTAAGGCAGAGGCTCTGTCACACAGCTTATGAATCATAGTTCCAGAGGTGGTGATAGGATTGTCTAGGCAGCGGGCTCTCT
>APFE030063226.1:7693-49093 GCA_000404065.3 Pinus taeda
TATATTGGGAGATTTGCAGACATCAAAGACCCATTAGAAGAGGAAATTGCGCAAAAGAAAGCAGAAAATATTGTGGAAGATGACAATGATGAAACTCTAGAGGACGAAGAGTTTGGATTACGTGACATTGTTGATTAAATTTAAGTTATACCTGGAAATCAAGCTTTGCAATGTTTTGACTCTCACATTTCATGAAAAGAATAATCAATGAATTAAAGTTGTTATGTGTTCAATATTTGTAATTTGTGATTTTCGCATTGATTTTTAAGTTAATTATTATTTTTTGAAAAAAAGTTGTTATTATTATTTTTTTGACATGAAATTCATAAAAAAAACTATTATTTGACCATTTTTAGTTAATATTTTTGTATAAAAATTGTGATTTTGACATGTTAATTCTAGCAAAAAATTATCAAAACGTTTAGTTTTTTTGTTATATTTATGTTAAAAATGTTTATTTTTATGTCCATTGTTAAAAAATGTTGTTTTTTAGAAACAATTATTTCATGTGGATTGAAAAATTAATTAAGGATGTATAAATATGTAGATTATCTAAAATTCAAACTATCGACTTTCTAATTTAAAAACGCAAAACAATAAAAAACCCCCTAAAAAAAAAAAAATTAAGATAGAGAACAAGAAAATATGAATAAGATGGCGTCTTCAAAAACTATCAAATTTAGAAAATAATTTTTCACATTTCACACACTAGAAAATTAAAAGTCAAAAAATAGGTCTTTTAAAAAAGAGGTGTGATGCATAATACTCACTTTTTAAAATCAGCATGAAAATCACTACCATTCTAAAACTTGATTTCATCCTTGAACATGAAAAAAATTAAAGTTCCAAAAACCATGTTCTAAAAAAAACATGTGTATTCTGCATCACCACTTTTGAAAATCGGGTCATTTTTTTGCTATCTCTATGAAACGGGTAATAGTATCAGTTCCCGTATCAAAGTTTACATTATTGATAGCACCTTGCAAGGTTCATGCATTACTCTTCTTGACCCACATCGTCATAGGGACAGGGAGAGAAGTGATGTAGAATTCCATGAGCACCTCATTAGTGGGTCTAGTGTTAGCGGGGATTCTGTTGAACAAAGTGTTGAACCAGATGTTAAAATCCTTAACCTTCTCTTTGGTGTCCATTTTCAAACGAAATAGTTCTAAAAGTAAGGCCGCAACTATTTTGTCATCGCCAAACTTGTCTAAAAAGGCCTATTGAAAGGCACCCCATGAGGTGATCGATCCTATTCTCAGGCTAAAGTACCATGTGGAGGTCGCACCAATCAGAGTAAAAGGGAATAAGCAACACACTACACACTACATCTTCATCGGTTACCCCCAACATGAGCACGACTAGGAAGAAAGAGTGAATATGGTTATCAGTAGTGTCTCCTCGATCAGGGTCAAATTTAGGCAATACTCGAATGTTGTTGCCTAGGTACTGCTACGGTATCCTGAGTGAGCTAGGGAGGGAGTGCTCCCGGAGAAGGTGGAGGTTGATTCCCACTTGGAGGAGGTGGCGGAGGCTGATTCCCACCTGGAGGGGGGTAGTAGAGGCAGATTCCCACCTGGAGGGGGAAGGTTAGCCATATTATGGATAGGGAGGTTCTAGTTGAGGTTTCTTTGAGGCATTCTTTGTTATGATTTTCCAAATCAATCCAAGGATGATCTTTAGAGGGGGAATCCTCAGGAATTTCTTCCCGAGTGTCGATACTTTGCAAAGAATCTAGCACAATATCTTCAAGAGAAGGGTTTGCATATGTCTCTTCGCTTATTGGAAGGTTCCGTGGTTTTCTTTTAGCTGTCAAAGGTAAAGAACGAAAGATGGGGAGCTAAGATAGGGAGTGAGCATAGGCACGAGTAAGCAGTCTAACTGGTTGTTACTGAGTGATAGGATACTCCCATAGTCTCTCTTCTTTAGGTGACCCAAACACGGGACATAGAGGGATCTGTGTTTCTTCAAAATGAGGCTCTTCCAAATGGGCGGAGTGATCTTTTCGACCTTTACGATCCATACATTAATCTTTTTTAATCCATTCGCGGCATTTATAGATGAAATCTTGAAAAGTTGTGGACGGTGATTCAGGCCCTCCTTCTAGTGCCAATTTGTTGATGCGGCGAATCTTCGCTACTAACAAGGGGAACTAACCTGATCGTAGGCCCTAATTTGATCTACTTTCATTTGGGATGGATAGTTCCAACAGGTTTTAAAAGCTCCTGTAAACTGTTATAGGTGTTGAAAGATTGCTTCTTGGAGGAAGACTTCAATTAAATCAACAAAAGAAACAACTAACCTATAAGTATCAAATCCTATCTACGCTAATTCGAACTACTTATGTTAATCCTAACTATTCTAATCTATCATGACAGAGCATAAAAAAAGAGATTAAACATCATGCATAGATTCCAAGTCCAAATGAATCAATTACTTGGTTCATAGATGAACAAGGTTGTATTAAAGCTTAATTGCAATATAATTGCTCACACAAGAATGCACATTCCTATTCCTACAAATAAGCTTGCAACTGATGTTTAACATAGTTTCAAATCAGGGATTGCTCATGAGTTAACTATGATAAAGAATTATATTCAAATAACCAAGGCTAGTCATAAGTTGTATCGTTATCAATATGCACAAAACAAAACACATTTATATTTATGCTAGAAACAACACCCTGATTCCAAACACATGAAAGAAGAGGCAAATGAATCTAAAATAGGCTCTTTCTTGACCCAAACAGTCTTCTTTATTAGCAAAATAAATCAAAAGCTTTTATGCACAAAAAAAAAAAAAAAAAGTCCTCTCCTCAACTCCAGAGGTAATACTTATGCCAAAGGAACTGACCCTTGGTCTTCCCTTAACTTTTCACCTCCCTTCTTTTCAATATACAAATCAGAATACATAGACGTAGAATAGTTGGTGTAACCGCTAATACGTAAAGGGCATATCTGCTGGAGTGCTTCGTTTCCCAGGGAAATGAATAGATTTTGATTAAAAGAGAATAACTGTGTGTCACCCCTTCGCACTTGTATTGAGTGGACATTATTCCCTATCATTTCCTGAAGGAAATAGTAGACACTGCACTCCTCATCCCACATCTGGCATGATTGAAGGTGTGTGTGGAGGTAATAACATCTTGATATATCAGTGCGGTGCTTCCTCTTGACATGCAGTGTGCCTCCATTATGCACTATGGCAGTTCGTATCCCTTTCTGTCAGAATATTTCTTTGCAATATCGACACCGGTGATGTAGAGGTGTCATCTTGATATAAATCCATTTATCTACTACCGAGTCCACTCGAAATCGCCTACAAAAATAATTCGTATTAGCTATGATTATGAGAAATATGACAAACATGCTCACAAACAAACCTTTCATTCAGCCATAGTTTCTATTTAATGTTACAACGCAGAGAAACTATAATTATCAAACCACTGAACCTGCTGTGACACATATTCTTGTTGCCCTTAATATTCATTTTCATTCAAGGATTTCTTTGACAATGCTTCAAAAGTAGACCATTCACTCTATGGGATTTTCCTTTGAAAAACCAGACCACAACATTTTATCAAAATACATGGGTATACACAGGAAAATCTGTAGCTGAACCATAAGGCCAGATTTCAAATAATATACCCTTGGATCTATAATCGTCATCGGGTCTGTTAATCGCATCACGCCATATGTTTAAGCCTTAGGCTCTGCCAATTTCACTTTACAATAGGCCGGACCCAAAATATATATGTGTCACAATTAATAATCCCATCGCATCTGCTCATCACATCACGCCTTATATTTAAGCCTTGGGCTCCGCCCATTGCGATTTACGATAGACCGAACCCAAAATATATAGTGTTGTGGTTAATAATGCCGCCGGGTTGGCCATATAGCATTGCGCTTTATATATAAACTTTGAACTATGTTGATTGCGATTCGCGATGGGGGGGCCGGACCTAAAATATATATGTGTTGCAGTTAATAGTTTTGACGGGTCCACCATATGGGATTTTCCTATGAAAACCCGAACCACAACATTTTATCGAAAGAAATGGGATACACGGGAAAACCTGTAACCGGCCATAAGGTCGGACTAAAACATTATGCACCTGGGTCTATAGTTATTTTCAGGTCTACTAATT
Organism: Pinus taeda; assembly: GCA_000404065.3. Lineage (NCBI taxonomy): Eukaryota > Viridiplantae > Streptophyta > Pinopsida > Pinales > Pinaceae > Pinus > Pinus taeda. The sequence continues at coordinate 11,844 of APFE030063226.1, forward strand.
GCATCGTGCCTTATGTATAAGCCTCGTGCTCCGCCGATTACGATATGCGATAGGCCAGACCCAAAAATATATGCACTGCATTTAAGAGTTCCGGTGCGTCTGTTATATCACGTTGCGCATTATATATAAACCTTGGGCTCCGTCGATTGCAATATGCGATTGGAGAAGCAGACCCGAAAATATATGTATTATTCTTGATAATCCTGGTGGGTCTGCCATTCACGAAATGTTGAAGCTTGGGCTTTGGGTCTTAACAAAGTGCAATTGTAATTTGTGATTGGAGGCCTGATCGCATCACATTTATTCATGAGAAATAGGACTTGCCCTTGATCAATGCGACCTGTGATATACAATAAAGGTATGCAACGAGGGTGTTTTGAGGTGTTAAGTCATGCATGCTTTGCAAAGACTTTCTATTATAAAAGAGTTATAATAGGAATAAAGATGCGATGGAAGGTTTTGAGGGGTAAAGAGTGGGGGTGGTTATATGTGTGGGTATAGGGCACCATGAAGGTTTATGAGGATTGAAAGAGTCCTGATGAAGGATATGAATGAAGGGCTAGACTGGGTTATAAATTAATCATGCTACAGAGATTTATTCTTTGGGGGTCTTGACCATTAAGAATTGAAGATTTGGCTTGGCACAGAGTTAAAATCCTTGAGATAAAAATAGATCATTCGAAGAAGTGAAAGATCAAACTTCTAGGGGACCCATTCAAATTTTCTACCAGAGCATGTTTTAATAGTGTGTTTACAGTTGTGGCCACAACAAACTGCGATGATTTGTTGATCCCACCAAGTGAAAAACTCATCATTGAAAGTCGTCCTAGGCATGTCTCCACCTCTAAGGTGTTGCATCAAGTTTTCCCATCTACCCATTCGTGGATCTCTTGGGTTGCTGATGGACACTTATACTTTGAATGTAGCCCAGGTACCTTCTCAAAGAAGAATGAGCATAAGATAGTCCCATATCCAAAATTCTTCATCTAACCCTTTTGAATAGAAGCCAATTAGCTCTTCATGTTGGTCAGAAGAGGCGTGCACCATTCGAATATCATGGTAATGCATTCCACTGCCAGGCTCATGGACACTTGTGATGCCTGATGCAGTGACACTGATCCATTTACCCATGCAATGGTAAATAGAAAAATCCTCAGAGATAAACTTTCCACGTGTTTGATTTGAATTTGACTTCCAATCTTCTCTAGGTGTCCAGGATAGTATATATTCACATAGTCTTCTATTAAAAGTCTACTTCTTGTCCTACCAGTTGAATGCATGACCTCCTCTCTTCGAGAGAGACCAGTAATAAAGTTGATGTCTTCAACCTCAATCCGTAGAGGCATCTGGTCTATCATGAAGGCATCATCCTCTGCACTCCAATAGTGGATCTAGTTTGAGCAAGTGCATGTTGGCTTTCATCTTTGGAATTTTGAATAATTTCAATAAGCCACAACCTCTCAAAGCGTCTAGTGCATTTTGGTCATTCATTACCTCATTATCAATTGTCGTATGATCTCTTTCACTCCAAGTGACAATCATCCTACAAAAAAATTGAGTTTCAACCATTAGTTTTTATGTTTAAATTTTAACTTGCATACACGTAGGTTCCCTTTACACATAGTCGTGTGTAGGGCCATTGTATACGCGGGTTGATCACGTCCAACTCGCATGTATGCAGAGTTGGATTTTTGGGCATAAATTCCCACAATAAAAACTTTAAGGAAAATTCTAAAAACTATCACAAAACATTACAAGCATTATTTAAGGCTTACCTAATAACCTTGGGGCGATTTGAACGATCCAATTGTTCAGAGGAAAGCTTGCTCCTTTTTGCTTCGCAACTCTTTGATCCAAATAGAAATGAAAAAACTGTGAGTCCAAAAGTCATTATATAACTTTGAAATTGCAAAATATTTTTTCAAAATTTGATTTTTGTCTCATGGATTTTTTGACCTATGGGCTTGGATTTTCAAGATTGGGTTGTTTTTTCAAGATATGTTGGAGACCTTCTTCGAGATGTTATTTCGGTCCCATGACAGCTAACCTGTCATGGTAGATATCATCCACTTACTGGCATATTGGTTAGGGAAAACCATTTTTCGACTGCATCTTGCATACTAGCCTCCATTTCATGATACATTAGCCATAGGGTCGAACCCATCATATCTTGGTTAGAAAACCATTTTAACTCACCGATTTTTTAAAATCATGATGCGATGGTAGAGCCATCCTTTACATGGGAATCTTAGTTAGAACCTTGCTGACATTGGCTGCCCATGCCGCTATACTGAGTAGGCTTGGGAGTCCTCTTTATTCTCACCATGACTGATGCATTGAGGACACATTCTCGTCTATTCTGTACTAATTTCTGGCCTTATACTCTAGAGGCTCCTTTGGTCTTCACTTGGACTCGTGTTTAAGCCACTTATCTTACCATGTCTTCTACAAAATCAACCATGTAATCACTTAGCTTCTGCAACTTGACACATCCTTTTACCCATGGAAAGAACATCCCTTTGAGTGCCCTTGACCAGTTTCGCCTCCCTACATTGAGCATAGGAATGTTCCCCTCCAAGGACCTAGATCATTTGTTTCTCTAACACTCATTCTTTCCACTGTACTATAGCATTTTTTTATTCTTTTTCCAACTTAAAGAAAAAGGAAAAAATTATATATATTCCAAAAAGAGTGGGAACGGGACAACATTTTCATATTTTGTTGGCAGCTAGAGTCAGTCATGTCGCCCTTGAACAAATCACTTAAAGGTAAGTCTCTCCTCCATTTGGGTGGGATTTATTTTGGCTTAGGTACGCCTTAACATTATTATTGGGTCAGTACTCCTCCGATTGGTTACCTCTTCCAATCATATGGAGAGTTTTTTGATGCCTCATGCATGACAAACTGATACAGAGTTATCATATGCTGCCATATAGTCATCACTGAGTCGTGCTTTTGTTCAAGGGAAGTAAGCCTGAGTCAGCCTCTCTGCGGTGTCTCTTGACCTATTTTTCAGTCAGTCATCCCTGGTTGTCAGTGTCATGTTTGTTATCACATCTTATATTGGTCCTTTGCTCGTGTCGGTTTGAGAATGTCTCGATTGACTTCTTGGTGGCGGGTATTATCGACTATGACATATTACTCTGAGGGCGGACCTAGATCTGCAGCCTGGCCCTATTTTCATTATTGATAGGTTGCCTTGTGCTCAACATCGATCAGTATCATGGGTCTTTGACTTAGTGGTTTCCTTTGTGTTCGACATCAGCTTTCATTATCACACATTGGGATTCGTGCAATGCATTGGTTTTCATTTGACCCTATTAGTGGATTCCTCGCCTCTGTGTCAGCTTTAATTATTGGTTGGTTTATAGGGTTTCTATCATGCGCTAGCTACATCTTGTGTACACCATAAATGTGCTTCAGTTGGGTTACTACATCTTTTTCACCCGATTCCTTCCACATTTATGGCCTACGGGATACACTCACAGTAGATTGATGAAGGATGCCTTAATGCCTTCCTTCTAGTGGATCGTTTCCTATCGACTATAGCTCATTTGCTCTGGGACAAAGATATAAAGTCTATTTAGAAATACCTTGGGGTTTGCAATCATCAGTGGCAGGTTCCTTCACTATCGACAGTGGGAAACCATCATTATCCCCTGATTGATAGATTCTTCCAGGTGTTCAACTTCACTCATTTATTCGCACTTGTTAGATTGTACTAGGTACCTTGACTCTCATTATCATTATCGGTGAGTAGTCTCGTGTTTGTTAACAATATACATCAATGACCAGTAATCAAACGATTTCTCACATGGTCGAACTTAGATCATTTATTCCCATTGTGTAGAAATGTACCGCGGTGGTCAATGAAGACCTCGGGTTGCATCAGCATGTTTTGGTTCACTTGTCAGTTGCTCCTGTTGCTACTAGTTGACACCATTCACCTTATATGTTGTAGTTCTTCATAGCAACATCCTATATGTTGAGTTTTGAGTTGCGATGTAGTGTCATTTTATTCCATCATGTTCATTTGGTACTATTGGGATCAATTTTTGACATCAGTGATCAGCTTCATACTTCAGCATCATTGATCATCTTCTTATATGTGATATTCAGACATGTACTTTTCTCGATCATGATCAGATGATCCATCATGTACTTTCAGTTCGTTATACTTGTATACATATTGGATCTGCTTGTACTTGATATGCGGACATGCTTTACCTTTTCTGAGCATGGGTATGCCTGCCTCATATAGCATTTTCTTTTTTATCTCTTTTGATGGCTTGGCAGGCTGAATTGTAGTGAAGTCCTTCTCAGTCTCAACAAGATTATTTCCATACACTTAATACATTTCAGTCATCATGTACCCCTTCTGACCTCATATATTATAGGGCATTTGCTATAGCACCATTTACCACCCTTGGTATTTGTGATGCTTGGTTTATGGCCTAGGGAATCTCCTCCTTCCAGACTTGTTCCAAATATATTAAACATAGTGCTTTATTCCCTGTACGCTACTTTTCCTTGGGATAAAAGAGTTTACACATAGGTCAGTCAATACTCAACCTGTCTATATGTGTTAAAACACTTAAAAAAATTAAATTTCCTTAATTATGGGTGGATTTCACGGGATTTACCTATTGATTACCTCCTATTTCCCGTGGCCCAACTGTTTCCCAAATGTTTCCCAACTAAAAAACTAATTGGGAGAAGTATAAATAAACTTCTATGGGAAGGCCTTAAGGAGAAGAGATAGAGTTATTATACTGAGAATAACCCTGACTGAGTCTAATGAATACCTGTGCCTCATGCACATCCCCAAGCTTCAGGAAACCCTTATTTCCTTGATTATAGATATTCTCCTTCTTGCTTGAGATATCATGGTGTTGGTTATGGAAGAAGATTGTTGAAGGCTAGGATAGGACGAATCTAGAGGATTGTTCCACTTGGAACAGGAAGAAGAAGACTCAGATGAATTCTCTCCATGTTATTTATAGCTTACTGCAATAAAAGAAATTGTGTCTTGTTTTCGAAATTAACTTTTCTTATGCATAAAATTGTGTTGTAATTCATGTATGAACGTTATTTTGAGTATGATCAATCATTTGCTTGTATGATATAAAGTCAATTTCCTGAATATGCTTTACCTCTATACTACTATGTATGTTCGAATTTAATGATTTTCAGTTTTGAAGAACATTGGGAGTTGTAGAGGGTCTGAATCCTGTGGGAACTACTCGAACGAAAGAAAACTGGGTACGTTCACTCTTACATAGTTTGATTATATAAGCATTTTGTGTGAGTTGTATGAGTGTTTCTTGTTGTAGTTTGTTTCTGCTCTTTTAGGGTTCTAACCCAAAGCCCTCAAGTACTTATTCCCGTAACATGGAGAACCAATAGTTGAAATATGGTAAATTGATAAGCCATTGGTCACAACACCTAATTGTAAGGAGCCTGGTAGAAAATGTTTAGGTGTCTATTGGACTGCCTAAAATTTATGCAATCAACAACGAAAATAATGTTGATATTGATTTATAGGTGGTGGGCTAGCATAGGTGGACCTAAAGGTGACATGGAGTACACCAAAAAATTTGATGACATAGTGGATTGTAAGAGCTGACATAGGGTAGCCTATTTTGTAACTTTTGGCCTTCTGGTTTTAGAACAATTTCATAGTTTTATTCAGTAGCAACCTTTTGCAATCATAAAATATATATGCCAATAACATGGTTCAAATGTCAATCTCATGATGCTTCATGATGAAGGATTTTAGAAACCAGACATAAATATGTATAAGATATACTCCTATAGGCTTGATAGCAGTACATTTTCTTTTGCTTTTATATAATTTCAAATATCTCATGCTTTTGCTTTCTTCATGGATCAAATGTCAGTTAAATACATGATTTATCATAATATACCTTGATGCATACCACATATATATTTAAATTCATCAAATGCTGAAGAATTTTGAGATAATTCTAATTATGAAAATATACATTGAACTATACTCATCTTCAACATGTTTTGACTAAATATGAAAATGTTTATCTACACTATATACAATTGAGAATGTTTATTTACATGTTTATAGACATATGTACATTTTTCATAAGATTTTGTAGTATATAATGAACCTTTGAATGATGAACTTGATTGATGCTTCCTAGTCATGAAAAGGATGAGTTTGTATTGTAAATTGAGGATGGTCCTTTGTTCTTCTTTCTTATTGATTGTTTCAAAACCTTGACATAATCACATATGCTTCTTGCTCCTCTTCTTTACTCTTTCTTGCTCCTATAGTCTCCCCCTTAGTGCACTCAATTTCATGTTCTCTATAATGTTTTAGGCTCTTCTTTTGAAGTCAAATTAGTGAGAAGAGTTTGTAGGAACTATTAGGGTCCTATATTAATAGGATTCATAATTTTGAATTGGTTGTGGTTGATCTTGTAATATTGTACATACTTTTGTTTTCTCCTAAATGTTTTCCATAAATTAAAAAATGTAAAGAGGGTATGTCCTAAAAGAAATATCGAAGGACAAAAATAATAAGAAAAAAAAAAAAAAGTGAAAATATATGAACCCAAAAAAAAACACATCATGAAAGTGTGCAAGTCCAAGTGCCACTAATTTTTACTTTGCTGTGCAAAATAATGGATGTGTGCAGCTTGTCATAAATGCCACAACCCATGATATTCAAACTATTTAATCTTGACTAGTTCATGCTTTAAATTTCAGTTTATAGTTAGAGAATAAAGATCTAAGCCAAACTATTTAATCTTGGCAGATCAGTACTTAGGTAGAGAAATAAAATGTGCTCATAAGATTAATCTAAGTCATTGGAAGATATAAGGTTAGAATTAGATAGTTTATTTTTCGAAAGAAAAAGAAAAGAAAGCATCTGCTAGTTTAAATGCAACCAATAAAGTGAAGAAAAAATGTTACAGTAAGTAAAGGGTAATTAGAAGAAAGGTTGCAGAAGTACAAAGTTGATTGAAACATAAGCACATTTATCATGCTTAATCCAATGTTTCAGTGTGCAGGAGCAGTTATGAAAGTGAAAGGATGTTCACAAGCTGATTTAATTAACTTCCCCTCATTTCATTTCATCCCCTGATACATACTTACTAATTTCCCCATTATCCCATCATTTCTTGTTAAAATACCCTCTTCCCTTCATTTTCACCCTTACCCCTTGGTTTCACATATTTCCCTAGTAAATTACCTTCCAAAAGTCATTTCCCAACCCAAAACCCCCTTTCCCTAATGTGAAACCCATTCCCCTTTGAAAAAATCATTTCCCCCTTATTAATTTCCCTATTTTTTCTAAAAAGCCCATAATACCCCCGTTGTCCTAAGTTTTATTCCCCCCTCCGCATTATTTAATTAACTCTCTGCAGTTCACATTTCCCCAACATAAACCCGTTTACCCCACCACCCTGGTGTGATTAACAAACCTCGCCGCATTTAACTATAGTCCCACTCCATAAACCCGTTTATTATATTTAATCCCCGCTTTATTCTTTAATTAATTACAAATCAATTGCAATTAATCCCCTAGGCCCTACAAATCTATACCCCTATTCCCTCCGTGCAGGTCCACCACATGATAGTCATCCGATCTTCCACCCCAATATCTAACGGCATGCATCCATATCATGCTAATTCCCTTGCCTAAATTTACCCACCCGAGAGCATGTGAGATTCGCGGTTTTGCTTGGGCCCTCTTCGGTTACGTGGCAAAGGCTGTTGTCTAGAGGTCAGTGTAACTACCTCTAATACCTTCTCTAGTAGGCCTGGGGTGTAATTACCCCAGTAAATTTTCAAAAGGCCCTTATTATTAAATTTCTCGTATTTTGGTGTCCTGTCCTAATCACCGGGAGCAGAAATACTTGAGAGTTGTTTGATTGCTAATATCTTTAGGGACATTTTACTAAGTTTCTTTGCTCCTAGTCGGCCTAGCTTTATAAATTCTTGAGTCTTTAAGTAGATCTTTTGAATAATTCAAAGTGGTTGACCAACCATTTTGATGGTTTAAGAGACTTCATGGGCTATCACCTACAATTCTTGAGCCTTATCCTAGAAGGCATAAGAGCGATTCTATTAGTGGCAGCTAATGCATCGGAGATTGATCCTCAGCTTGGGGGCATAGTTCACAAGATAGACCTGACACCAATACAAGTTAGAGAGGAACACACTAGTTCTTGCTCGAGTACTCTTCCAGATGGAAGATAATATCGAATTTGAAGAGATTTCAAAGTTGGTTACGCCTCTGAATTCTCCTCTTCCTCCTGATCATTCGAACATTTTGTTATACGTTGGAACTTAGACTCATAGGCCTTCGAGCCCATGTTTACGTACATCTATTCCTTCGATGACCACTGCTGGAAGCATGGCATCTATGACAAGTGTTGCGAGCATGTAGACTCCCATATATGTACAAGGAGGAGGAACTATTTCCATCCCTTCTGTTACTCCCAGCACAACTATGTTTGGGTCTCCTTCCATTCGGTCAACAAGTGGAAGTTCTCAAGCTATTACATCCAGTTTTGGATTTTTTCCTTCTGGAATATCGTCTCAAGGGATTCCATCAATTCGGTTGAACATACCATCGATTGCATCTACATCCATGATGAGTGGATCAACTTCTTTTCAGGGTTTCCCACTTGGAAGTGGTCATATACCACATTCCAATCCAACAGTGGGATCAATGTATTTTTCTCTTACAATTCAAGGTGGTAACCCCTTCCAGAGTTGGACAAACCCTACAATTAGTGGGATAGGAGCTGGGAATCAATTTTTCAGCCAACAAGGAATGTGTCATATTCTTCAGTTAATTCGTTCAAAATTTTCCACCCTTTGCTAACACATGGAATCCTCATCAGGGGCTATCATCTCCTTTCAATACTTCGTTAGCAGGTAACTTCACCGCTTACGAAGGATTTTGGACAAGAGTTAGTCAAGCTCCAAATTTTGCTGGACAACAAGAACCACCTTTTGGTTCAGTAGGCTCTATGAGTTACTTCAGGCAACCTGGTGCCTTCCAAAATCCAGGTCATTCTTTTCAGACCTTTGGGAACCCCGCCCACTCTGGATGGAATTCCCAAGGTCCCCCACGACTTCCTTTTCTGGCCACGCTTAATTTTCCAGACTTAACTAAATAGGTACAATCTGACTTGGCCTCTAGTCCCAACTAAACTTCCCTCAGATATTCCAAAGTTCAAAGGGAAGAGTGTTGAAGACCCAGGAGACCATGTGACCACATTTCACTTAAGGTGCTCATCCAACTCCCCGATAGATGATTCAATCATGTTGAGGTTATTTCAACGCACCCTAACTGGAAATGTGGCCAAATGGTATATAGACTTGCCAGGGGGCACCTGTAATTCTTTCTGTGATCTGGCTAATATCTTCTTGAACCATTTTCAGTTGCATGTCTACTATGAAGCTAGAACTAAACTTTTGGCTAACTTTGAGCAAGACACCGCAACTCACATTTCAGATCATATCCAGGAATGGAGAAGGAGAAAAATGCTTAACAAAGTTGAAATTCCACTAGAGTTCTTTCTCGAATGGTTTCTCAAACCTTTACAACCTGAGATCTCAAAGGACATGTCTCTTTCCAATGTTTATTTGGAAGAGCAGGCTATTTTTCAAGCCCAGCAATTAGAACTGATATATTCTCAGTCTCGAACTCTTGAGAAAATTCTACTTGATTCTCCTAGATATGAGGTCTATCTATCCAAACCAAAGCCGGGCCCCCACGTCAATGGTATAGTTGGATCAATTGAAATTAATATGGTGAATCTTTTAAATCAATTGCAACAGTTGTCTTTACAAACTGCTTCTTCTAACCAGGTTGCACCATCTACACCTACACCTTCCCAACCTACCTCTATAAACATCATTCAGGCCTCTAAACCCAAAGGAAATAAAAAATCTGATGGGAAGAGGAAGGGATGAGGTAAGAAAAAGAACCAGGAAGGGAAAGGAAATGCAAACAAACCCGGCAATGGTGCCGGTGAGGGTAGAAAAGTGTCCAAGAAAAGGTAAAGTTTCCATGCAAGTTATGTAATGGAGATTGTCTGACTCAACTATACCCTAAGATACAAGATGCTCAACACTTATTAGTGCAGCAAGGGTCCTCTAGCTCCCAATCTGTTCTGACTAACCCTTTTCCCCAAGGGCAACAATTACATGCTGGCATGAATTCGAACGTTGGTACCTCTACAGGGGGAAACCAGGAAGGGGAAAATTCCTCAAATTGATTATATGATGAACACTCATGTCGACGTTGCTACGTGAGCATGCGATTATGGTGAAATGGAAACATCTAAGGCTAAATTTGTTCCTAAATCCATAGACCCACTTCATATTGAACAACCCTTTGTTGAGTCTATACCTCAGATACTGAAAGGTTCCGCAAAGCACTCGATTATTAACCCTAATGCTAGGGTAGCCTAGAACTACTCGATTGTAGAAGATCTGGCTCGAAATCCTTGTGCTATCTCTACATTAGAGGTACTCCAGTCATGCCTTGCTCAGAGAAGTTCTTTTCTTTGGGCAATCGGTGCAGTAGATCCAAAGAATTCTTTAGTGCTCACTTTTGATATGCTGAATGTCAAAAAGAGACTTCCTCACCATATGGATTTCCAGATAAAGTCCACTTACCGAAAGACCAATATTTTTTGGATAGTTATAGGTGAGGGATCTTCCACATGTGTAATGTCTATGTCATGTTGGAAGTCCATTAGGTCACCTTTAGCTATTCCTTCACCGACTTGCTTAACAATATTTGATGGACATTCTCATAAGCCACATGGGATTATCCCAACCTTTCCTATATGTGTTGGGGGAAAGGTCGTAAATATTGAGGTAGAAATCATTGATGCCAACCTGGATTATAACCTCCTCTTAGGCAGGAATTGAATTTATGAGATGGATGCCATAGTTTCATCTTTATTCCGCATCCTTTATTTTCCTCATGAGGGGAGGATTGTTAAAATTGAGCAGTTGGATTATTCTCTAGGCAACTCCCATGCAAATTCAGATTCTACCATTCCATTGGTGGATAATCCCTGTCAACCTATTGAAGGTTTAGGAGTTGGGATGTACTCTTCTTTAATGGGTATATTTGACCTTCATGGTCCTACAGCTAGAATTAATGCAATTTCATCCTCTAGGGGACCTTCATGGAAAGAGTTCTTTCGAACTCATTATTTTTCGGACCCTTGGATCTTACCTTCATCTACCACCACATTAGATGGAGGGTAGGTAGGTGGAATGTCATTTCCCATGTCTGCAGTAGAACACAGCTATCAATCTATTACCAAGTCTATAGACAACCATCCCACTCCTTTTTCATAAGAGGAGTTGGATGGAGATGTGGCTCCAACTTGGACCCTCGATTCTACTTCAGTTCTATATTGCTTGGATACAGTCTTACCATCTGAAGAAGAAATTTTCAAGGCAATGATGGGTTTGGATCGACCATGGGAATATTTACATCATCATTCATATTTTCTTCCTCCATTGCATGAAGTCAAATCTAGGTTCTCCAATCTGTCTACTAGCGATGTTTGTATAGCTTCAAACCCTTTGGCTCAAGCACAATTTTTTGTTGAAGGTAACATGTCGGTTATCTCACGAATTGTACCTGTAAACATCTCTAGGAATCCTAACATGATTGAAAGCATATTCATCGGAGTTGATTGTTCCCCTGAAGAAATATAAATCTACACCGATCTCTTTAAAGAGTTTCAAGATATGTTTGCTTTGTCTTATGAGGAAATGCCTAGAATTGACCCATCTATAGTCCAACATGAAATCAACATGTACGAAAATGCCAAACCTATTCGTCAAGAACTTTGACTGGTAAATCCTCGAAAAGTGGCATCTATTAAAGCTAACGTTGAAAAGCTGCCTAAGGCAGGTTTCATATGCCCCATTCCTCTAACTTAGTGGGTTTCCAATCCAGTCCCGATAGATAAGAAGCAACGAACGATCCTAGTGTGTATCAACTTTAGGGATTTGAATAAAGCTTGTCCAAAAGACAATTACCCCATGCCTTTTGTTGATCAATTGTTTATGAATGTGCAGTAATAAAAAAATTTCGTTCATGGACAGATTCTCTGGTTACAATCAAATTACTATCCATATAGAGGACTAGCACAAGATAACCTTTATTTGAACCTGGGGCATGTTTGCATACAAGAAGATGCCTTTTGGTCTGAAAAACGCTCAAAATACTTTTTAGTGGGCCATGTCCTATGCCTTCCATGACATCAAGCATGTTATCGAAGCATACTTGGAGGACTTAGCTGCTTGTTCTCGCAAGAGAATTGGTCATCCAAGCCACCTTCGGTTAGTTTTTGAGAGATGTCATTTTTATAAAATTCAGTTGAATCCGAATAAGTTTGTTTTTACAGTCACATCTGGTCAGCTGTTAGGATTCATCATATCGACTGAAGGGATTCATGTTGATCCTTTCAAGGTTGAGGCAATAATTTAGTTACCTCCCCCATCTTCCATTCATCAACTTCAAAGTCTCCAAGGAAAGGAAAATTTCTTTAGGAGATTTACAACAAATTACGCCGAGATTACCAAAGGATTTATGTGTTTGCTTAAGAAGGGAGATCCATTTTTATGGGATGAATTCATGCAATGATCTATTGATGATCTGAAAAAAGCATTAACCTCTGCCCCGTTATTGAGTCCACCAAATTATGGCAGAGATTTCCTTTTGTATCTCATTGTGGCAAAATCAACCTATTGTGCTCTACAACAACCCCCCATTTCATAAAACAATTTCACTTAAAACTCATAATATGAAATGGGTCCCTTTTAAACTTAGATGTGTGAATCGGTATTAACTCATCATTAGAAAAACCTCATCAAAAGGTCCGATGGAAATGATATATTTTAAAATAAACCTTTTGAATTAAAATAAGGTAGGTCTTTTAAATAATTATAAGAGTTCTTTGTTATTACGATAAAGCGATCGCATATCGTAATGATAAGAAAAAAATATATAAAAAAGACCCATTGACTCACTCCAATCCGAAAAGGAAATCTATCGGATATCATCAAAAGGAAAAACACATAGCATAAAGAAATGCCTCCCTCATTTCTCCGATGCGATAAAGTGTATTGCCATCGACAGTCGGCCGTAACAACCCAATACATAAAGTATGACACATTCAAATCCTCCGATGCGATAAGGCATATCGCCATCGGCGATCGGAAATGTTGCAATGGCATAAGTAATATGACTCGAACCCATCCCCGATAGCTATGCATTAAATCAAGGCACATGTTTCGATACATATTTAAAGGCTTGTATGCAATACATCACCTTTTGGTAATCCGAAGATCCTTTTTACTATTATTAAAGCCTTTCTGTTCACGTTACCAATCACCGATTGCGATTTATCTCTGATTACCCATCAAGGAATCTAAGCCATGTTTGAATGGATCATTCATCATATAAACGATATAATGGGTATTCATGAATTCCTTTACCGTGATTGACAGGTTAAACGGCCAATTAATGAAGCAGTTATGGCAAGATTTTCCTTTAGATTCTATCTACGGTAGTTTCACTGTAATCCTTTATTATACACTAATTGACATAATTCTTTCGTATTGGGTTATACTAGCTATTCTTTGTACACGTTGTTTTTATTCCTTATGCAGAACTCCGCTGAAATAACGAATTTGAAACAAATGGGAAAGAAATCTAAGAAATCCGTAACACCAGTGACTCCTACAACAACAATGCAATCATTGATGCAATCAACGAATGATCCAGGACCAAGTAAAAACGGTTTAATCTCAGACACTACATGTCTCGGCCTTGGAAATACAAGTTAACAAAGGATCTATAATCTAATTGAAGTAGAAGAGCCTGAGAAAGTATCGAGAGAAGCTACTGTAGATTCAACTAGAAAATTGGAAGCTTCCCTTAAAGATTTAGCTGATTCATATTTACACAGGATAGCAACACATGAGAAAATTCTTCCATACACTGATGTAGTGAGATGGGTTGTAGAAGAAATTCTGGTTTTAAACAGAACATTTTGCACAGTTGATGGAAGGATTTTTGGCTCATTTAAGCCTGATAACTTAAGGAAGATGTATCACTTGCCCGAACCCAAAAAGAAATACAACAAAGCTTTTCTTGAAAAGTTCACAGAGGAGAACGAGACTAAATCGGCCCCAATTAGGCAATGGAGACAGAATCACGCAAGGCACAAACATGAATCATCAGGTAAGTACTCTGTAGATTCGTTGTGTTCTCCTAACTGTTATACCAGGGCAATGATGTGTAGAATTTGGGGGTTGCATGATTCTGCAAAGTTCACTATTGAAATGGTTCCTTTAATGGAAGCGGTGGTTAATAGTGAAATGATGGATTGGGCAAACATATTGTCTGATAAATTAGCCACTACAATTCTTGAATTTAGATCGAATACACGCATAACCACCAGGACTATTCTCCCTTTCTATTATAGTGCTTATATTATGGATACTCTTTGCTTTAATTCTGAATATCTCGTACTCGAGTGGAGATGGACATCACAAGACCCTAAGCCAATCCACATTTATTATCAAATGTTATGGAAGGCGCACTATAAAGACCACTTGTACCAAATCTGTAACGGTTTCATGTTACCTATCTATTATGCCATTTTTGATAAGCCTACCCCAAAGATTTCCGAGAAAGCAGAGATTGACTTGACTGTTGTAGGGAATTGGTTCAGGGAAGACAAGTTCACATATATAAGGGTTTTTGGTAGTCTTGCAAGACCCCATGTCCTTCCTCTGTATGTACCTGATAAGATGTTAGCTCGAGAATTGGCTTACCAAATAACAACAACAAGCACATCCAAAACTCTTAGGAATTCTAAAAAGCAAGCTTCGCCTACATTTCCTTTGAGGTGTGGTGTTTACACTCTACATGATTACAAGCATGCGGAAAAGAAGACAGAAAAAATAAACATGCCCAATCTTGCAACCATTCCTAACAAGCAATTCGATCCAAGGAAATTTTCCTATACTATTCTTGAACAAGCCAAACGTACAAAGTTTGAACATGAAAAAGATGAACTTGATGACCTATTTTCTTCAGCGTAATCATTATTCCAGGTAAAAACATTGGCCAAAATGAGATATAAAGATGAAGGGCTGGTAGAATTTAATAGGCTCAAAAAACATAGGTTGCAAACTCTACCTCTAGACTTATTAGCTACTACCCCAACAACCCACTCAAGCGAGCCTAAACAGCACATTATTGATAAACTCCCTACTATAGAGAAGATTCCCAAAAAAGGAAAATAACCAGAGCAGGAGAAAGAGCAAGAGAAAGAACAAAAAAAAGAATAGGACAAGGGTAGCGAAAACATCAATATAGATACTCAGATTGATCCCAAACTCCTTCAAGAATGGCAACAATTCGATTCCATTATAAGCAATCTTGAAGGTTCACAAGGTTCCAACACACCTAAAGTAACATTCAGTCAAGAGACAGCGATAACTACAGTTCCAATTGAAGGAACCAGTGGCCTACCCACCAGCGAAGATGTAGAATTAATTCCTAAGGATCCATCCGATCAAATTATTTTGAAAATAGAGGACATACCACCATTAGATGTCTTTTACAGTCCCAAACATAGGGTTGTAGTTAAAAGACAAAGGAAAAGAAGAAGACTTCATCAATCTTCCCTTTTACCTGTACAAACAGAGATGGCTAATGTGGTATGGAAAGAAGAATTTAATCCTTCCGAAGACCTCACAAAACTTTCTCAGTATGTCGAAGCTTACTCGGCAGCTACTATGGATAAAGCATCGGAAGTAAGAAATTTACTCATGGAAAAGGACCAAACAATTGTTTTCTTACAGTCACGGGTATCCGAGAAACAACAAAGAATAGAACAGTTAGTACATCAGGTAGCAGAACAGCAGCAGATGAACAATCAATTAAATGAACAATTCATCAAAGAGAAACAGAGGATCGATCAGAGTGCAGCGCAGAAACAAAAAGAATTATCCACAGCATTAACCAAGCTAAAGACAATGAATGAACAAATGAGTAAGACAAAAGATGAACAAATCGCTTAACTATCACAATAGGTAGAAAAATTTAAAGGTCTTCCTCAACCAACAGATTTCAGGTCTAAAGCTCTCTAGATTAATAAAGTATTGATTACACAACTAAAATTGCTATGTCATAATATTTCCTTGGCTGAGCCCCTCTGTGAGATTACTTCATCAATAATTGACAAATCAGTCGAAGCTAGGCAGGATTTGGAACAGGCCGATGAGACTTTAACCAACTTTCTTGCTTGGCAAGAAAACAGTGAAGGACAAGCTGCAAATTTGCCTAAAATTCTAGAGTCACATAAAGAAATCCTTTTCCTAGAATGGCAATCATAATTGATGAAAGTAGAAAGAGAAACCTCAAGATGCAGATTATCAACTAGTAATTTAATTGAGTTAATCAATAATACTCTTCATCTGTCTAACTTGATTTCACAGTGCACTCCAGGTAAATTATCGTCAGCCAAGGCATTGGAACAAACATGCAATCAAGAATTGGAGAAGAATTGGAGATTAATCACAGGCATCCAAAGTTTAACTTGGGATACCTTTTGGTTTTTCCTAGTTAAGCCATAGAGTCAAAGGGCAACGCTCAAATGTTTAACCGATGCAATCGGTTACATGATTCCCGAAATTCACGATGCCACATATTTAGCCCAGCTGCATTCTCGTCTGAGCCACCCTCCAAAATTGCAACCAATGCTTGCTAACTGCCAGCTCAAACAAAAGGAAGATCATCTGAAACAGTGAATTATGCTGCTGACTGCAAACAGGCCTATTTTGAGGAGATTTTCATGATTTAGTTATACCACCTAGTAGCATTTTTATTTTATAATTATTTAGCTTAGATAGTATTTATAGACCCTTTCATGCATTTGGAAAGGGTCCTCAATTTTTGTATAAACTCAAATCAGTAAGTTACACTATTGTACTTCTGATATATTTTTATGAAGACTGGGCCAGTATTCTGAATTTTAACAAAGAAAGCTTTGATGATCTGTGCACTATTGATTTATTGTGGAAGTGTTTCCAAGTTAGAAGAAGGAATTTGAATGCGATTAATATCGAGAGTGATCCAAATAACATATGGTACTATTATCTATGCTCTTGCTTCATTCTTTAATGTGAATCGGCATTTATTTAATCTTGCTATCATTGGATATATATATATGTGTGTGTGTGTGTGTTTTAACAGTAGTCCTTATGCTTATCACTATTGAATGTTTAAGGAGTGTTATTCTTTCAATCATATTTATGTCAATGATATATGAAGAATAATGTAATAATGTTTTAATCATTACTTTGTTCAACTACTTGAACAAAGTAATTATCATATGAATAAATGTCTTTATTTACTAATAGAGTAATCTATATGCCTGTTTGTGGATAAAGATCATCAAAAGTTACACTAAAGTAGAAATTCGCCAGGATAGATTAGTTGTTTATAATTTTACTTTGTAGATTAAATCATCATCCATTATCATTAGATATTAGAAATCCACCACTTATCCATCCCATCTTCAAATTATTGGGAAACTAGTCCCCTTATTTCCAGTCAGAGCCACCACACCAAACGGAAAAGGAGCTGCCTTTAAGGTCCGGACTGGTTGGTTTTCCCCGATGCTGTTGCAGCGATTTTCGAGGCATCAACAGGATCCTAAAGTAGAAACACTCCTAAATATTGCAGAAATAGTGAGGATCCTAAAAGAATTACTCTAAAGCTACATGATAGATAATGAAAGGATAATCCAAGAGAGAGAAAGACAGTTAGAATTGAATGCATTGTTGCTAGAAAATCTATCCGAAATTCAAAAGTAATTGCAACAAAGACATAATGCTACCAACGATGATTTTCAAAGATAAAGATTCGTTGAGAGGTTAAAAAACACATATTATCTACAAATAAAATGAGGAAAATCACCTCCATAAAAGGACACCATGCTAAAAGGATTGATACATCTAGTATCAAATCATTATTTGATTCGTCTAAGGTTGAGATAGTCAATTCATATGAGCTTCTAGGAAATGGTTCCAAGAGTGAATTACTTAAGACAAATAAAAATAAGTATTCTTGAACTATGTTGCATGTATATTTCAAAAAGGCCAGGCCACCCACCTTCTATGGTGAATAAAGAAATGCAAAAAGACAAATTTTTGATTATTGAGATTAAAGAAATACTTTCTTGTGTATGAACATTAGAGGAATATGAATGCCATAGTGAAAATATTCCACATAACTAGAAAGGCTTCCATAAAGTGGGAAGACACATCATAAAATGCATTTGTGAGAGGAATATCACTTGGAAGAAATTTACTAGAAGTTTTGGAATTACTATAACTATGTGCCATATATTAGGGATTAGAAAGTGAAAATTAAACATTTTCTCAATGAACTATCTCGGTCCTACCAAGATTAGATAAAATTTGATGAGTTCAAGGTTATAGATGATATGAAAAAAAATTCCAAGTACTATTATCAATAATATAGGAGTCAAAAATATTTGTAGAATCCATGGAAGAAGAAACACAAAACTTCCATGAAGGAGAATAGATTCAAATCACAATAATGCAAGACTTTAGGAAAGGGTATTGCTTAGCCAAGATAAAACTATAATAGAATTACCCTATGCAAAGTGGATCTACACTTATAAAAAGCTCAAAATAAAATGCATATTGGATTTTAATCACAATAGAAAGATATAAGTGTGAAAAAAATACTAGATAGTTACTTGCAAAACAAGAAATAAGAGAGAACAAAACCACTAAGAAATTGACTAATGAACGAGAGAGACAATTCAAATTTCTTTTAAAATCTAATAATATGTTATTGATGAACTTGAATTCAACCTCTGCTAGAGACCAATTAATTCAAATTAGGTTGGGGTTCCATGTGCATGCACTTAATATAATTCAAAAGTACTTTCCCTAGTTGGAAAACACGTTAAATTCTACTCACAAACTGAAAATTAGAAAAATAATGGAGTGAATGAAAATTATTGGAGTTACAGATCATCTATAATTGAATAGTAACCCTCACATGCATAATACTAACTAGTTAAATTTTGTTAAACTCCAAAATAGGACTAAAATTAAACTAACAAGGGGAGGAGAAAGAAAAAATGACCACTAACTAATACAAAGTAGCCACTAAGTGCATACTCACTCTAGGAATACCTATGCATGAGGTAGCATGAATTTATGGATTGGAATTATCCATTTCATCCTACAACTAAGTTCAAGTCATGTCCACATATAATCAACACTTCGTAAAAATAGAAAACCCTACAAAACAGAAAATTTTTGAAATGATATGGAATGTGTAGTAGTGAATTAAAAGTGACAATATGTTTCCATAATAATATACGGAATAAGGTATAATTATGACCAAATTATAGGTCCTAATGAACTAGTGAGTGAAATGTACCCCAACATCCCCTTGAATCCCAAGTAGGGAGTATGCTAGTGGATGAGTAGTAGGGAGTATGCTAGGGAGTTTATAAATTATTTAAATAAATTATCATCGGTTTATATTAAACTGTGAAATCAACATTTGAAAAGCAATGCATATTAAGCATATTAAGCATGCATTGAAACTATGAATCAGAGTCCAAGAAATCATTATGGTAGATGAAGCGATATGGTGTGTTGCCTTAGAAGAGCACCAATATGCAATAAAGAACCCTCAAGTTTGCTGGGAAAATGAAAATACAAAAAATATTGGAGAGTAGTGGTGGCAGAGAGGGTATAAAAACCTCGAATTATGTTTAACCCTCCAATATAGTTAACCACCCATGGAATAAGTGAATTGCAATGAATTCCAATGTAGTAAATGCCCATGCCCTCTGGTTTCATCAATTCACGAGTAAATGTTGGTGTGGGATTAAACCAATCCACTCGTCAAGCCCTTGTGAACCACGTCGAGGTGTTTTACATAGCGTATGAAGGTTTCACAACCTCTATGGTAGGTTATGTTCATACATGGATGCATAGGTTACAAATTTATCTCATGACCTAACCCATAATTCAAATTTCATGCCTCATACTTCTCAAAGACCCAAGATACAAATATCATGGCTTGGTATTATACCTATGCACAAATTTGTGGAGATTTGAGATGTTCAGAGGAGAATCAATCATATTTCCATAACACCCCTCCAGAACCAAGGATTAAAATGCCATAGTTTATATTGGGAAGTGTACCCATGAACCTAGGGATAATAAAGGGCACTTACACACACTTTCCTGGTAGTCCCCTTCCATAACTGCTCTTATACTAGGATATCCAAAAAAAAAAATTGAGTAGGAATGGTCAAATATAGTTTCTACAAGATAGGCAAGAAATTGCAAAAACAATCATTAAGCCACCAAGATATAGTTTTTCTAATCATATTAATAAATCCTACAACTATACCACGAAAATAATCCAAATGCCTACAACTATACCAATGCCTACAACTATGCAAGAAAATACATCAAATTGAAAGGAAAATACCTGTGAAAAATAAACCCTTTGCCGTCTTCCTTGAAACTTCTAGCTCAACTTCCATTACCTTTGCAAAATAACAATGAAAGCCCCAGCATATAAAAACTAAAACAATTTGGCACCAAAATGATTTTTGGCCTCTACACCAAAACAATTTCAGTGGTTTTAGCGAGCTTGTTTCCATTTTAAGCCAGCCTGTTTCCATTTTAAGTCGGCCTAGCCCTCTATTTCCTATTGTTTCACACTCAGTCGATGCCCATGTTTGCCACGTTTCCTAATAATTAGGGTCTTAATATCTATCTCCCGCCACCCATGAATAAATAAGTATGTGCTTTGCTGCCCTGAATGCTAGTAAGGGGTATAGCCGTTGGGCCTCATGCAATTAATGCTCATCACAGAAACCCTCGTCTCATGGCTCTCAAACCCTAAGCGGCTTTCAAACCCTCGTCTTGTGGCTCTCAAACATTGGTTTTTGTCTCTTAATTTTCTTGATAAACCCTCCATTGCAATGGGGCAAATGAGGCCCTCCTTCCATGCATAAATTATGATACACATGACACAGGCCACCACCATCCGCTGTGCATATTTACAGATTTCTACGATAATGTAGAGAAGGAATTCATTCCGACATAGGCTTAGCATAACTGCACTCCAGGAGAATGCTACGCACAATCAACATGCCCAATGACACTGTCAACATCTTCGTGAATCAAATACAACTACAAACATTTCTCAAGCTTTTCCGAGAGCAAATTCCTTTGTTCCTTGAAACCCTCTCTGTTCCTTGTAAGGTGCCCTATTCCTGTAGATACTTATGATTACAAATTACAAATCTGCCAAAATTTGTTCAAGAATCCATCCGTGGGTGCTCTCACAGGAAAACCACAGGTTAAATGCTGCTCTCACAGGAAACCACACCTTCGACCTTCAATTTTGTATCGTGCCCTGTTCAATTACAAATTATAGATTGATATACCAAATTACATATATATATGATTTTGTCAATTACAAACATTTTATGTAATGAGCATTTAAAAGATGTAATTGCAAACACAACAATATCAAAATACCCCTCCTGAGATACATCACTATGTTCGCCTCAAATGAACATCCAATCCATTATAGAGATGAGAAAATACATCAAAATACCTTCCTACATGAAAATGATCTCCAACTTACAGTAAAAATGTATTTAATACTTTTAGGAATACTATAACACTATTGTAACATTCTATCTAGACTCTTCATGCAAATGAGAAGGATTTATGACCATTATTCCCCAAATACTACAAAACTACATATTATAAATGGCTTTTGGCATAATAGTTTACATGAAATAGTTGTGGTCTAATGGTAAATGAATTCACTTTTACAAAGGAGATAGAACTTAAAAACACTAACACAAATAATTATGGATAAAATAAATTAACTAAACCAAATACAGATCATTCGAAATAATGACATGTAGTGCCACATTACATTCCACCATCTCTATGTCGAGCTTTTAGAAGGTACATTTGGTGCACGTGTTGGGCATCGGTTGTGCATTGTGGTGCAACCTAGCATCATTACCTTAAACCTTATGTCAAATTTCCTTTTGCTGCATGTTAGCCCTGGTTTTTCCATACATTGGCCTCTAGGTATGCCCCATGTCCTCTAATTCTGCGACGTTCCATTCTTGCACTTTCTTTGCCTTCAACTTTAGAAGGCAAAAGCTTTGTATATGGAACGTATTGATATATATATATATATATATATATATATATATTATTATATTATATTTTATATATATATATATTAATTCTTTCAATTCATCTTTTTAAATGCGCACTATATCAAATGCTTAAAGGATCACATAGGAGTAGTTACAAAAGGATCACATACTTATGATTTTAAATCAATATGCAATAAAATATTATGAATTTACACTCGGTCTGGGGAGCAAGTAAAATGAGATAGACAAAGTTAAATTTTATCTTACTAAAGGCATTGAAACTAATGTTTTTAATTTTGAGTTGTGTTGAGTTATAATAATTTTAATATATCTTATTAAAATTTCATTAATTTTTTATTTTAAAGAAGAACAAATGCTTCAAGGAAGGATTAAATACTTCGTTTGTCATTACAACATATAAGGATTTTTGAATTTAACATTGTAAACAACCATACAATGGCTATGAGCCTTATTAGAAAAAGATCCAATTATCACATATATGGGCAAATCAAACATTCGAAGTACTATAGAAATGTGAGTACTAGAAGGAAAAAGCTATGGTAACTACTATAACATATATGGAAACTATAATATAAGAAAAAATGATATGTATATAGATAACTGGGAATTATAGCCATGCATGTTGTGGGAATGACATGATCTATAATGAATAATGATAGAAATTTCCATTAACTTTATCTTATGTAAAGTATTAAAAGGAACATAATGCAAAAAAAAAATTGCTTCCATAAAAAGTTACAATGACTCTATGTAGTCAATAATTGTGAAGGAAAATAAAGGGGTCAATACAAATAATTAAGAGAGACTAAACGAGGAAGCCATTACAAGATTTAAGTACCTCGGTGCAAACAACTATTCAATTCCTGGTAGGAATGAAATTACAACAAAAACCCTAGAATTTGTGGGTGAACCAAGAAATGTATGTGATCATCCATAGATATTCTTGATAAAATAAGGAGTTCTAACCTAAAAGGTAGAAAATTTGTTTTATTTATTGAAGTCATCATAAAGTTAGAAATTATATTTTACCGCACAAGAAAAATTCTCCAGAAAATCATACCTATCATGAAATCATAAAAGGAATTAGAAATGAATTCTTTAGTGGTTTGTTTGCTTAACGAGAAGGTAGTAGCTTAGTAGTTCACTAATCAAATATTTCTCCACCATCACCTTCAAATCAATGGGATGGTCGATAGGTCTCATCACATTAGAACTTGCGTGACCATTACAACCCTTATTCTGGCCGAGTGGATCCTCCATCTAGAATAGGGCTAGTTACAACCGAGCACTAAATGAGGATCATGGTTTCTAGGAGATTAGAAATGATAGTAACCCTATATTTTGGGAGGAGCCCTCGATGTAGCAACCCAAACGTAATCTAGAAGAAATTCTATGCGATATTCAAACCTATACCACCCATCTAGGTGTGGAGAAAGTTAGATAGTTTTGGTAAAAATCTAATGCATTGATGAAGTGGAGATTTTGGATGTCTCTGAATCATTTGCCAGTGTGGGACTCACCCCTAGATTGGGAAGACCTCGACCTGATTCTGCGTAAGCGTCCTATTCTGAACAAAGGCAAACCAGACAAGCTTTAGTTGGGGCACCTTTCAAAAGGTATGTTCTCTCTTAAAGAATCTTATTCGACACTTTCTACCTCATCTAACCATGTTCTTGACCCATTATGGAAACAAATATGGTACTCAAAGTCAACCCATATTAAATAGTTATCAATTTAATAATTCATTATATAGTTTAATATATGTTATTTCCTAATAAACCATGTCTGATAATAATTTTGTTAACAATAACAAAAAATCTTATATAATAGAATATGTTTGTGTTTTTTCATTAGCAAAATAAAAGTTGATCATATTTCTATTTGATTTGAAAAAAATGCACATAGTAGATACTTATAGCATTCAAAAGGAATTGAGGTCATTATATTGTCGTTACAAATTTCTATCTCAATATTTAAAATTCCAACAAAAATATTAAGAAGCCCATAACCCTTTATAAAATTGATTGTAAACATCTAGTATTTTAAATATTTATAATTAAATTATACCATGATAAAAGTTTAATTACGGGAAAGATCTGCTCTCAACATGGGTACTGTCCACTCCCCCAAATCTACCTCAATTACTCCAGACCATAAGCCACTCAACTTCATCTTTTCACTGAGAGGGTTACTACTACTAGAACTTGAGCCATCCATGATCGATTTGCCACAAAAGCAATAGAATTTGAAATTAAAACCTACAGACTAATGAGAAAATAGCTTGTTTTGGACATAGCTAAATTGATATTGATTTTAAGACAACTAAAGATGGATTCCAAAGTGAATATAGAGGGCTTTATATTCTAGTTCAACAAATGATGGGGTTATAAGATGGTGAATAAACAACATGATTTGACAGAATTTAAATTTGGGTCGAGAGGAATATATTAGTAGAATATCCTCTTCTTCTTTTTTAATATGAAGTTAAAACAAAACAAATGGACAGACTGACCTAGAGGATGGAGTCAGAGGAGACGGAATGGAGACCTGATGAGGGTTAGGGTTATTCCTAGTCACTGAAGCCTGCAGCATCACCGGACATTTGTGATTGTACCTCCCTTTTTATCCGCACACCAACCCCATTTTCACTACAAAATGCCATTGCGGTTAATCTTCTCACTTTTATTGCCTTGGTTTTACCCTATACTCCTCGACACTTCCCTGACTACTCCCAGTCACAACAGCGATAGGCATCTCAAGATTCTGGAGGCTGTTGGCGTGGGAAATTCACGACGGTTACGAATGAGCTAGTCAACTATTCGGAGGACCAATTAGAGGGTACCTCCATTTGGAGTATTCCCCACGTAAATCCGATAAGTATCTTCACCTATGACTGCGAGCTTTCTGACACCATAACTTCATTTCCCTCGATCTCGTGGCCTTCAAGTTTGGTGGTTACCCTCCTGGAGGCCTCCCCCTCTTTGCCAGAACTCACAGCTCAACCTCTATCACCTTCTACCCTTAATTTTGTGGATCAATCCCTTGACCCAGGATTTCGAATCTCATCAGTGGATCTCGCCTATCTTCCACCTTGTGCCGGCTCTCGTGTCCCCTCTGCTGCTCAATCTAGGGAGCCCGTAGCTAATACACTTGGGTATCAACCAGCGTTGCCCTTCTTAGCCTCCACATCAGGAAATTTTACTGAGATCCCTTCCATTTCCATCATTTTCTCATCTGAGCCTCTATTGGACTCTCCAAACCCTGTGACAAATCCTTCAATTAGTGACCCTTAGCTTTCCTTACCTGATGAAAGGATCGAGAAAGACAAAAAGTAGAGGTGTTTGAAACTAAATTCTATTGAGGTCTTTCTTCGCTTACATGGAAAATTCAATCTGGAATGGCTATGAGGATTTGACATGATTGATGGATTGGCTACGGGAATTCCCACAAGCTGCCAGTTGAGCTCATAAACTTTCTCAAAGAAGCAGACATTACCCATGTCAACCACATAGCAGATCCCGAGCATACAACATTATTTTAGCAAGCATGGAAATCGACCCATAGACTGAACATTCCATAACAATGGACACAAAAATGGAATGCCTATATTGGGGCTCTTACTGAAGCTCACATCCGATTAGGTGAAGGTGAAGATGAGGTAATATGGGTGCTCTCGAAAGCTGGGAAATACACTCCTAAGGAAGGATACCTTGTGATAGCTGAAGCTCATCGAACACAAGCCATCGAGTCCTGGTGGAAGCACTTGTGGAAGCTCAAAGCGCCCCCAGGAACAAACTTCTCATGTGGACCATACTTAAAAACAAAATTCCCACAGGAGATAACCTTCTCAAACGAGCACAACACGGCCCATTTTGGTGCTGTCTTTGCAAAATCAATAAAGAAACTATTACCCACCTATTTATCGATTGCCAGGCCGCACAAGAACTCTGGAAATCAATATTATCAATGGTTCCATATCCAATCAAGTGGCAAGGTATTACTGTTAAGGAGGCCTGGTCAACATGGTGGTCAGGTGCTATTCCAACAAAGCTTTAGAACCTCCCACTCCTCACTAGCTGGGGCCTTTGGATCGCTCGCAACAATCTCATCTTCCAGAACGCTGCACTGCATTGGCCTTCCATTGCTACATGTATATTGTCTGATTACTCTATCATCCTTGATGATGTTGAAATCGCTCGGCCACGATCCATTGTCCCTGAAACCTTTAATCATTCGAGGCCATGGGCTTTCTTTAATGGTTTTGCACAGGAGGGAGGGTGTGGTGGAGGGGCCATACTGTATCTCACTAATTCCCATTATTACAAAATTCAAATGGCATTAGGATGGGGCATGAATAACTTTGGCAAACTATCCACTGCTAAATTCCTCATTCAATTTGCATGGGAAAACCACTGTAGATATCTACAACTCTTTGGGGACTCAAAAGTTGTTTGTGACTGGTTCAACAAAACAACTAGATTTTCTACATATACTTTGAGACATATTCTGGATGAGGCTCTCCGACTTATTACATTATTTGGCTCATTTGCATGCCAACACATTTTCAGGGAACAGAATGCAGGTGTCGACAAATTATCCAAAAAAGCTACGGACAGACCTCTCAGCACTTGGATGATTCAGGAACATAGGGAAGGAGCCCATTATCAGTACTATCATTGGCCTTTTATGGATATATTTGTGTAGCAGGTTCACAGGGAGCCTAGTTACATATTTTATTTTCCTATTAGCTTTCATTTGTAAATATTCATATGCTTTTTCAAATCAAGAACAATGTGGTACTCTACATGACTAGAGTTTTTCTTGATAAAATTTTATGTTGAATACAATTGAGATGAGGCCCTGGGAGGACACATCTATGCAATTTTAGGATGCAAAGTAGACTGGGTAGTCAAGGGAAATAATTGCATAGTTTTTGGAGACATTGGGTTCTGGTTGAGGGAAGGACATTGGAGGAAACCAGTGTGCATTTTTGAATGCTAAGGGAGGTTGGGATTTGTGCGTGTTTCAGAGTTCCAATAGGCAAGGGAAAATCTTGAGGGTTACATATGTGAAGTGCGTAGTTTAGGAAAGTTGGTTGAGGCTAGGTTGATAAGGATACTCCGAAATTTGGCTAAGTGTGGGAGTAGTGGAACTGATGTGAACAACGATAAAACTTGATTATGATCACACACTTGAAAACTTAGCGATACAACATAGACCATCCAGAACATATAACACATATTTTGCTTAATGCAACAACCTTTGTGGCATCTTATGACAAGTGCGGTGCCGATGATAGAATTTGGGAGGATGATAGGCTGTGTGAAATGAGTGTGAAACATGTCTATGTGGTGAGGAAAACCCATTCTCATAAATATTTCCCCTTGAATCAAAACAAACCTCCCTTTGCATGACAAGCGATAACCCACATGCCCAAAGATGACACATTCTATGTAAAAATAAAAGCATGAACAACTCTCAAGATCGAGAAGGGGAGCTTGAGATCATGATCAACTTACAAATAAGTGAATAAGGAACAATCGATCACAATATACATAGTAGGCTCTGAAATTTAAGTGTAGGCCAAAATTTTCGAGGGTGTTGCAACCGCTACAACAGAGCCTTCACCTTCTTGCTAGCTTCTTTTTCAACCAGTGCCAGTGCCTTGAATTCTACGAACTTGGAGAATGTCTCATCTTTCTCCCACATGAAGAATATCTAACACTTCTGTGAGAATTAATCAATAAAAATGACAAAATATTTCTGTTTGATAGTATAGGTTGTCGAGAAAGGTCCATAAACATCATAGTGGATCCTTTATAGGACTACATGTGCTTTGTTGTCCCGATCATGGAATGTGGATTTTATGTACTTCCGCAATGTACATCCTTTGCATACATCCTACTGCTTAAGTGCTCCTTTAGGGAGGCCAGTGGTTATTTGTTATATAATATTCAAGGTACCATGATGCAAATGACCAAGTATTTTGTGCCAAAGTTCATCGACATCGCGGCCTGCAATTTCTCTACCTTAGAGCTTAATGCAGCATAGTCTTCCACATCTAGCTTATACAGGTTCTTCACACGAAACCCAATCTGCCTCACCTGTCTCGTGGCTATGTGTCTCAAGAACGCTTTCCCTTTGTTTAATATCACTTCACAACCATGTTAATCCAACCACTTTGTGAATGCTAGTAGATAGACCCCTAATCCTTTACCTTTACCTTTTTTTTTTTACTAGCGTCTCGTATTGAAAATTTAAAGACAAAATATTTCTTTTCTCTTAAAAAATTGCCTTAAAATCCCCCTCCGTGTAGGAGTGCCGAATGCAATGATAGACAAGTTGTCTCTAATCGTATCATCAAACATGAAAGGGATAGAAGAGGAATTAATGTCCGAGAAATCTTGTCAGTAAAAGTTGTCGCATTCTTCTTAGTCGACTACCCCCACAAAACAAAGAGCCCAACAAATCGTTGTCTTTATATAAGATAACATGAATGGCAAGTAAAATAACAACCTCGGTATAGGCACAAGACAGACGTAGTTCCCTGCAAGCTAGCAGACTTAGGGCGCACTGTCAGAGTCAATTTTGCAGTTGTTAGATAACATTGCCTTAAATTGATATGTTTGTGTCTTAATTGTTAATTTTATTAAATAGGTTTCATCTAAAGTGGCCATTATCTCAAATATAAAGTTTTGTCTTAACATAATTTTGTCTTAAATTCTTTTTGTCTTAAATATAAAGTTTTGTCTCAAAATATTTTTGTCTTAAATATAAAGTTTTGTCTTCAAATATTTTTGTCTCAAATTCCTTTTGTCTTAAACTATTTTTGTCTTAAATATAAAGTTTTGTCTTAAAATATTTTTGTCTCGTACTGTTGTCTTAAAATTTATATTTAAGACAATTCAATTGATATTAAATTTTAATGTAAAATAACTAAAATATAAAGTGATTTTTTAAGAGAAAAGATTTATTTTGTCTTAATTTTTTTTCTTAAAAGTGCCCTTGGTATAGTAGTGTATTGAGTTGTACTTCCACTTGATTCCATGAAAATACACATATTATTGAGTTGTACTTCCACTTGATTCCTTGAAAATACACATCTTATATTTGAGTTGTACTTCCATTTGATTTCTTGAAAATACAATTGCCTTCGACTACTGAATCAATTTCATATTTATAATTATAGAACTAATAGCCATTCTATTCACATACTCCATCTACCTAAATACATTACTCAGCATTATACTCAATCGATTTCATATTTATAATAAATGCACTATACTCATTCTATTTACATACTACATCTACCAATATGCATTGCCCACCATTGTACTCCCCAATTTTATAAACAAGCAATCTACAAATTAAATCTACCTAAGCTCATATTACATCATGAACACAAATAAACCCAATATAGTTTTGAATAATAGACAAGCAGTCTATAAATTAAATTTACATGAACTGATATTACAATCACATACACCATATGGTTTGAATATTCATCAACATTTAATTCTTTTACTCATATAATTTCCACTAATACATCAACTAATTTATCCATATTTCTTACTGTATATGTAATCATTGCGACAAAAAGGAACAATACATTTATATAACTGAGAAAAAAAAGGACTAGCTCAATGAATCGCACTGTGAGAGCTTTCATCTCTCTCATTCTTACCAAGTTACTTATCGACCTTGGTTCACAGGCATCGGTGACATGAGAATAGACACAGGGAATCAGACTCATGTTTCAATGTTGGAGACATCCAAAGACTCTTATACAACCGTGCATATGAAGCATGTATGTTGGTGATGAATGGGACGAGCTACTCATAGTTCTGGATCAACATCCATATCCATGCTTTATCTAGCTCTTCTCGTGACTTCATCATCTTATGCAAGTAAAGCGGGGCTCCCTTGTACCTCATTATCCATTCCTGAAAATGGGTGATAGCAACATGTATGTCCTTGAGAGTTTGGAAAACCTTTCGGATCTACTATTGAAAGCCATATAGATGGACAAACTTGTTACACACAGTGACAAATACATCATAGAGTTTTCGCATGGTGGCCGCAAGAGTTGATACTTCAACAAGTATCACTTTCCTCATCTCTGCCATTACGGAACTTGTGGACTGTTCTATTTTTTGCCTGGCTACTTGCAAGTTCTTTTCCATCTATTCATTCTCTGGTAACAAGAACTTGAAATTCAAGCTTGTGGCTCCTACATAAGACATAGTGTCACTACCCATGGTGATTGGATGCTTTTTGACATCTAACACTATCACCCTTTCATTCATAAATGCAGGTGACACATGATCATCCAGGAAATGCTTTCTCCATGCCTATACAATCTTCTGTTGCAACTAATCAAATGATATATTGTACACATCCACCACTGGATCATCATCAAGGAGAACAACCTATCCTTTCTCGCTCAAGACTAGTTATAATACTGGAGGTGGTGGAGATTTAGGTGTGACCTCGGGTGCTCTCGGCATGAGGTCGGTATCTTAGTCCAGTGGCTCCTGTCCCAACTCCATGTCTGTTACTTCAACCATTTTCTCCATATGCTGAGCAAGCTCCCGATCCTACATATTCTCACCCTCTTCTTTAACTACTTGTTGTTTTGACTCCTTAACCTGTATGGGAGAAGTTTTGCTTGTCATCACACCTTTCCCTTCTTCTTCTTCCAATTTCTGCTTCTCTTCCATCTCTATCCTTCTTAGCTCTTGTTCTTCCCTCGACTTCTTCTCTATTTCTTGCAAATTCCTTTCTGCTTCCTCCAACCTTTTATTTTCTTTGTTCCTTCACTCTTCCCTCTTTATGGGTTGTTGCCTCTTTCCCTCCAATGCCAAAGTTTCTTTCTAAATGAGAGGATATTCTTTGAACTTGTATTTTTTCTCAGCCTCTTTGTTCTTGAAAATAGTCCTCTTACCCTCGTCTTTCACCAGTTTGTTGCTTTTTACTGTTGTCGTTGTTGCTTCCTACGGTGTTGCTACCTGCAGTGCAACTTTACATGTTGTGGCTATACTGACCTGTTCATTGAGATTGGAGGAGTTGCATAAGTTCCTCCAAAGGTTCTCTTCTGCCTAATGAAATGTCTCGTGGATCCATGGTTAGTACACTTTCACACAATGATTCTTGCAAATATCGTTGGGATTATACGGATTGTAATCTTTGGTGCTAAACTCAAACTTCACTAACTCCTCAACTTCGACATCCGCATCCTTTAAGCTCTTAATCTCGTAAAATCTAATTCGTAAAGGAAGATCGGGCCATGGTGCCTTCTTATTCCTATGCAACATTGTTGATAGCCCTGTGGAGATGTGATATGAGACCTCTTGCATGACCAAATTTTCCGTGGCATACCCTAGTAGAACATGTAGAGGCTTCTCTCCACCAAACATCCTGGTGAAGGTGCCACCAAGTGAGGCATACCAATCTACAATGTTAAGTGTTACCTCCATCACTTCTTTGGACATGCAAGGTGGATGTTGCTCAAAGATAAACTTGTACACTGGGATAATGAAATTGTCAATTAGCCTCACCATAAATCCTTAGTACCTACAATGGGAATGAAACTTGCAATAAATGTTGACGGAAGTCTTTGTCGGTGTCCATGTCCAACCCATGCTAAGAAACTAATGTTGGCAACATATTGCATTAAGTAAATATGCAGACATGTAGAATCTCACTTGGTCATCCTTGGGCAGATTTCGAGTGTTAGTCACATGGACTTTCAATTGAAGAGCCAATAGATCTGACCAATTGAATGGCCTTCCATCATTCACCAACTGGTCCTACACAACCACAAAATTTTCTGGAAAGGTCTCCATCCTATCTTGACCATACAATTGACATGCAAAAATGATCAAGAATTGCTAGGCCTTTCTGAGTGACTTAGTCTTGTAGACATGGTTGGGTGTCACTCTAAAATTTTATGACTCTTTCATCGAGTGCTTTATAATATCTCTGGTGTTTACAAAGTTGTGGGTGGCATAAAAAAGTGCATCCATGTGGTTTAGTGGCTGAGGTAAATGATACATCTCATGATAGTTCTATGTCCTGTAGGTAGCAATTTATGTCCCACTGGCACTACTTATTGTCATAGTCTCTGGATCAATGTGTGAGACAATCCAGTGAATGGTGTTCACACATGGGAAGGCAGGGTACCTGCATGGAATTTTATGTAAGTATGATCAGTGGACATTGACATAAACCTGTTGACCTATAGATCTTCCTTGAATTCCCTTACAAAGATATTCTTGATTTCCTACCATGTTAATTTAATGCCCTTCTCAATGAACAACGGAGTTTATACATAAATTGGAAAATACACTAACACTTGTTCAAATGGTTCCCAAATGCTACTCTCAACAATATATTTTGATGCATCTCTCCTGGAAGGCATGTTACCTGTAACTGTTGGAGGGTTTCTCAACAACTATTGTACCTAGATACAGAGATGACACTCATGGCATGAAAATGTTAGCTTGAAACCAAAATAACTTCAAGAATAGACCAAACAAAAAGCTGGACAATTGTTGGGAAGAATTGCACAATCTGAGCTCTCAGAGGTGACTCGCTGCCAATTGGTTTTGTGCATTACGCAGTCCCAACTACCAATGGGGAGGGATTCTGACTGGAACTGTGAAATGTACAATTTAGTATGGCTTATGATGGGTGGGATTGGCTCCTGGAACTGTGTAGTGCACAGTTGGAGCTAGACCTTGGCAGCCTCTGTGTAGTTCCTGCAGTTAAGGCAGAGCCTTTGAGATCCAGAAATGCCTAGTGCATGCTGGGAAGGAGCAAGATCTGGGCCAAGGAAGCCCAGATCTACACAATGGGAGCATCCGAATGTGAATATTTGAAGGTTGAAATGATGGTGGGTGCAGATCTGAGTGAAAGATAATGCATGCAAATAAAACAAGTGCAAGCATTAATTATAGTGAAGATCAATGAAGTATGTGGAGAGAGTCGCCACAACAACGACTATTAGTGAAAACCCCAGGCAATGCACGCAAAACTTGGAAAAGGCAATGAAAAACTTAAAACAATTCTTATACAATCTAAAATAATAAAAAACGTAAGCGATCGTTCAATAAAAGGGGTAAAACAACACTCTCATAAGACAAACAAACAAAAGCAACAGAAGAAACACGAAAAGACTAAAAAAGCAAGACTTACCTTAAAAAGCAAGAATGCCTACACCGGAGGTTCCTTGATCTCCTCAGGAGTTCCATAGCTCCAAGATTGAATGTGAAAATGAGCTATCACAACATCCATTATATAGATTTGTTCAATTTAGGGTTTATGAAGCGAAGGATGAAAATCTAGGAAAACATGAAACTTGGTGGAAGTGTTACGAGAATAAGTCCTTGAGGGTTTTGGGTTGGAACCCCAATAGAGCAAGAGAAAACTACAATAAGAAACATGCATACAACTTAGGCAAAATGCTTGTATAACTAAACTATGTGATAGTGATCATACCCGAATGTCCTTCGTTTGGGTAGTTCCAGCAGGGTTCAAACCTTCTGCAACTCCTGATGATCTTCGAATATGCAAATCATCCAATTTGATCATACATAGCAGCATATAGATAAAGCATTTTAATGAAATAAACTTTATATCATGTAAGAAAATGGTTAGTTATACATCAAAATAATATCCATACATGAATTACAACAACATCTGATGCATAAACAAAGTCAATCTTAGGAACAAGACAATGTTTCTTTTTATTGTAGAAAGCTATAACTAATAGGGAAAGAGTTCACCTGAGTCTTCTTCTTGCAGCTCCAAGCGGAACCGTCCTCCAGATTCGTCCAGTCCCAGCCTTCAACAACCCCCTTCCATAATCAATACCATGATATCTCAAGCAAGTGGGAGAATATCAACACTCAAGGAAACAAGGGTCTCCTGAAACTTGGGGAAGTGCTTGAAGCATAGGGATACTTCAGACTCAGTCAGGGATAATCTCAGTATAGTAATCCTATCTCTTTTTCCTTCCTTTAGGCCTTCCCATAGAAGTCTATTTATACTTCTCCCAATTAGTTTTTTAGTTGGGAAACATTTGGGCCACGGGCACTAGGAGGTAAACAACAAGTAAAACTCATGAACTCCGCCCATAATTAAGGATATTTAATTTTTTTTAAGTTTTTTAACACATATACGTGGGTTGGGTATTGACTAACCCGCGTGTACACGCTTTTATATCAGGGAAAAGTAGCGTACATGGAATAAAACATTGTTTTTAAAATATTTGGATCAAGTTTGGAAGGAGGGGTTTCCCTAGACCATAAACCAAGCATCTTAAACACCAAGGGTGGTATTTGGAGCTATAACAGGATGTTTCAAAAATAACTCAAGTGTCTCCTCTAGGCTACTAAAAATAGATCCCTATTTTTGAGAGATGTTTTTTCACTTTTTTTGTTTTTTGTTTTTTTTCTAGGAAAAATCTTCCATGCATTTACCAGAGAGATTGTGCAGTTCCGAGGAGACTCAAGCAACTCATTGACTATTGCATCTTGCGGCTACTGAGGGAAAAGCTTCTTCTCAATTTATAGGTTGAGTGGACGTGGTTGCCTCTCATGCTCTATGAAGTTTCCCAGCTAAAGGCTGGCTGTCAGCTAGCTTTGCACAATTATGGAGATGAAGGCTCACTATTGGCTTAGGCTATACAATTCTCAAGCGAAAGGTTAGTTTCCCTCAAGGATTTTGTAATTCACTAAGGAAAGCCTGGAACCAGGTGTAAACCAACTCAAGAGATCGACTTGTGGGTTAGACAGTAAACCAAGTGAGTAAACACAAGACAAAATGCGAAATATAAAGCTCAATGAAAGCACAAATACGTGGATCAGTGCCAGATGAGTTGTTGTGATTTAGGAGGGAGGCTCTAAAACGAAGCATAGGAAAAATTTTGGAGGGTGGTTGTAGCCGCTAGAACAATAGTATACATTGTTTGAAGATAAGAAAAGTGTGTTGGATGGTTAATAGATAACTAATAGAGGCTTCATTGAACAAGGTATATAAATAATGTATTTAGATGCTCTTTTAGATGGTTAAGCATTGTGGCAGATGACTTCTAAATATATAGAAAGGAATTTTTACATTTCAATGTAACATTCGTTAAACTAGAGACACAAACTATACTCATGTTTTGTTCTCATGAGAGAATATTGGTGAGATCTTACTGTGGGTATCTCTCTCAAATGTACATGTGATCATAAACAATGTTATACATGTTGATATTTTCTTGAAATTAATTTTCCAAGAGGATAATGATGCCTTGATCCCCATTAGATTACTAAAATCGATGATGCATGATTAATTTAAAAACAAAAAAATATAGAGTTACATCTATTTCTTCTACATTCCATTAGTCTAAGGAGATATATCAAGGGATTGTTGGCTTCAGAATAAAGAGGCAGTGAAGAAACTTCGCTAATAACATGTTGAGGCCTGGAAAATCACTGCGTCAACATAGGGGATAAACCACCCGATCTGGACCTTAAAGAAACTCCTTTTCCATTTAAGTAGTGGCTCTAATTGGATATAATGGGACCAGTAGTGGCTCTAATACATT
The DNA here is from genome assembly GCA_000404065.3 of Pinus taeda. Lineage (NCBI taxonomy): Eukaryota > Viridiplantae > Streptophyta > Pinopsida > Pinales > Pinaceae > Pinus > Pinus taeda. Next base: position 47,760 of record APFE030063226.1, read on the forward strand.
TCTCCATTAACTTTAACATTCCCCCTTAATGGAGAAAGGGTTCACTAGCACTCCTAGCACCTCCCTAAATAACTAAAATTTAATTTTTCCAAGAGTCTTAGTAAAAATATCTGCAGCATCATCACAAGTATTACAATATTCAATATGGATTTCCTTTGACTAAGCCTTCTCCCTAAAAAAGTGAAATTGTGTATCAATAAGCTTTGTGTTTTTATGAAACACTATATTTCTTCCAAGTTTGATTGAGCTCTAGTTATCACATCTGATAACAGTTGCATCTTTTTGTTCTTCTCCAACATCCTGGAGAAGTCTCCTCAACCAAACTACCTCACATGTTGTTGCACACATTTCTTGATACTCATCTTCTGTTGAAGACAAGGATATAGTAAATTATTGAATTGAGGCTTCTGTGATCCATTCGTAAATCCCTCTGATCGGTGAAAGATCTCATTGACCCTAAGGACATGAAGGGCATCTAATTGATCCCTTGTTCTTGTGGGACCCCCTATATCGAGGAATCAGGGTGCTCCATCCATCAAAGGATCAGCAAACATGCAGCCAACTTAAGACAGGGGAGAACCAAGTCTTTAGTGTTAGCGGAGCATGCAAAAAAGACCAAGCATCATGTTTGTATTGAGGAGGCCAAGGTTATTACCAAGGTTGTGCAGTTCCATCACCGTAAATTCAGGGAAGCGATTGAAATTGAAAAATGGCCTAACAATCTCAATAGAGATGACGACTGGAAGATCAGTAGTTGTTGGATCCCTGCCCTTTCTTCTTAGTCTTACCTTCCTTTCCCCCTTTTTCCCCCCTTTTTTAGTTTCCGAGGTTTCCCCTTTTTTTTTCCAGTTCCTTCTCCTTAGAGCTGCCTTTTCCATCCTCCTAAGGTTTCTCCTTTGGTTTAAGTTTTTTACTAATGGTCCTATTCTTGTCCTTCTTGTATTTAAAATTTGTCGCTCGTTCTAATTTTTATTACTATTTCCTTATCAAAATGTTCTTAATATTATTTGTTATTAAGCTTCTACCCATATGAATAAAATAAAAATTAATTTTAACCAATACTCAATGATAATTTATTAATCCCATTAAATCCTTATTATTAGAAACCCTCTACTTATCCCTAGTGGTTTAAATGATTAAATAAATTAACAAAGAATAAAATAACATTCTGATATACAAAACCCCCCCTTTTACTTATCCCATGCAATTCATTTGATTAAATAAATTAGAATTAAGTAATTTAATATATAAATAAAATTAATATTATAACATTCTAATATATAATAAAAATAAAACCCCTTCACTTATCCCTAGTATTTATATGATTAAATAAA